>APFE030145607.1:0-24521 GCA_000404065.3 Pinus taeda | reverse complement strand
TAAGGAGTCATGAATATACCCAGCTGACCTAACAATAATAATATAAAGCCACAAAAATAACAATAGAGGGATTCTATGGGGCACAGTAATAACAATATGGGGATAATAGGGGCACAACAATATTAATAAGGGGTACAACTACAATAGTAATGGGGTAATCACTCATATTATAGGGACCCAACGGGAACTAACCATTATTCTCAACTCTTATGGCAAAGAAACTTCTGGATGATCACAAATGTACATAAATGATCCAAAATTTTCCACCACCTACCAAATTTTGATGGATGGCAAGTGAGTACCAATCTTCCACCTCCAGAATGCATTGTTATTCTATCTAGGGAACCTTTGTGTTCCTTCAAGCAAGTGTGCCAAGCTAATTTTGGAGGGGCACTACAATCAAGTCATAAGACACTTTGGTTTGGAGAAAACGATGTGTGTACTACATAAGTAGTTTTATTGGCCAAAACTCTGACAAGATGTTTAAAAATATATCATATCTTATATTTTCTATGTCATCGCCAAGCCAACCATTAAGAAGTAAGGCCTATACACTCCTCTACCTATTTCTCGCTAGCTTTGGGAATCCATCTCCATGGACTATATGTTTGACCTTCCTTCTACCAAGCATGGTAATGGTTGTGTATTTTTGGTCATTGATAAGTTTTATAAGATCGGTATATTGATGGTTTGCAAGAAGAGCATCACAACATAAGACATTGCCAAACTCTTCGTCGAACAAGTTTGGGTACATTTTGGGATTCCACATAACATTATATCAGATTGAGATACAATATTCCTAAGCACATTTTTCTCAAGCCTCTAGTATTTGGTAGACACTAAACTCACCAAGTCTACTACATTTCATCCTCAAACCGATGGCCAAAGAGAGGTTGTCAACAGGATGATAGTGCACATATTATGCATGTACAACTCCAAGCATCCACAAACATGGAATGAGAGTCTTCCCTATGTGCAACACAATTATAATTGATCTCTCCATAGCTCAATTAGCCACATCCCCTTTCAAGTGAGCATGAGGTTTCAACCATTGTGTCCCATTATAATTTGATAAAACTACTACGTTTAGTGAGTGCATATATCATATCTTATAGAAGGTTCATGATATCCTATATAAAGCCAATTCCAAGTACAAACAATGTCATAATCAACATTGGGTGCCACATAAGTTTTAGTTGGGCAACAAAGTTTGGTTTCATTTGTGGAAGGAATGCCTTACTAGAGTGCATTGGAATCTTTGACCACTCTGACATGGGCCTTACACTATCACCAAGGTTTTGGGTGATAATTCTTTCAATCTCAACATTCCCCCATTCATTTTTCTGCACCCAATGTGCATTGTGGACTACCTTTAGTCACACTTTCCACCACTGCTAGACACATCATACATTTCTAAGCAGCTGACACCAATAGAGCTCAATCGAGAATGTATGGAATAGACCACAATTGATTGGAACAAAAACATGCAAATTAAGGACACTTTCCAATAGAGGATCCAACTGTATCGGGTTTTCAAAGTTGGTCATATCCTACATGAAGGCAAGTCTCCACCAAGGATGAAGTTTAGCAGAAGTTTCCCCATCTCATGGAAGCACTCAATGCAATGGGGACCATTGCTTCCTAAGCGGGGAGGACTAATCTAGGTGGATATTGGTGGCCACCCACCTATTCCACTTGTACCCCCAACACAATTTCCCTTCAATTTCCTAATTTCTAGCATAGTTTATAATTTTAGGCATCCTTTTAGGTATTGAATGTCTAGAGTTGTTTTGACGCCCTAAATGATGTTATTTTGGAAAACAGGTATACTCATTGCTTAAAATAGGGATCTCCAATTCAAATTGATTTTCCTCAAATAGATCTTTTTAATGATGTATCATATGCACCAAATAGAGATCATATACAAAAGTTACGACCCCAGGAAGTTAATGTACAAACTAACCCCAATAGGGCCCACAAAATTTTGGTGCTTCATCTCGTAGGGTTAGGTTTTTCAGTGTTTAGGGTTTTCCATTGTTTGATGATAAATAGGCATGTGAGACTCATTGTAACAAAGTTCAGAAGGCATGTAGACATCACATCTCTTCTCATAGGTAAGTTGTTATCACCTGAGCTAGAACTTTGTTTCTCCTATGTATGTAAACAGTTTTCAATAGTTTTTATTTATTAATTGAAGTTTTGTTTTGATGTATATTTTTGTTTTGGTTTGAATTTGTATTTCGTTTCATAAATCCAAATCATATTTCCACCTTATAATTTCATATACTGCCTCACCATCCAAATCTTCATGAACAAAAAACAAATTTGGATTGCCTCACATGATGACAATTCGCTGCCTCTGAATAGGTCGAAGCACAAAATATAAGATGTTTGAATTTCTTGCACTAATGTGGAGGAATGAAAGGTATTTTTATAGCTTTCTCCCTGGATGAATGGTTGTGTCTTTACTTGGACCCACCTTGAGAATTTGAAAGGGCCGACTTGACTATGAGGAGGTCAACTTCAACTTTTTGAGTCTTACGAATTCAATTTTATAAATTCAAATTTCTTTCTTCTTCAAAAAAAATGAAGAACATGAATAAAAATATTTTATTTTTGTATCTAACATGAATAAAATTCTTAAAAATACATTAATGACTCAAACATACATTATGAAGACCAACCATGATAACAAAAATCAACACTCCCTCTTAACTAGGGAGGTATTCATGATGACTATCTAGATGTTCTAATGTTGATAGAATTTCTCCATGAAAAGGCTATAATAGAATCATCATCAAACTTGTCAGCATATCTAACATAATATAAATCAACATCTAGTCAGCATCTATGACATCATCAAAATCATCATAAATGTAAACACCAACTAGTCGACATCCTTGACATCAACATCATTATCAATATCAGCATCAACTAGTTGGAATCTCTTAGATACTGTCAAAATCAAGTAGTAGCCACAACTGGTCAATGCCACTGACCCATCTCATTGGTACTCTTAACACGTGGCACAAAATTTACCATCAACTAGTCACCTTGATTATGATCATCTCCTCTGACTCATGGTATACAAAATAGTCCAAGTTCACTATCATCCTGGTCAATCTCTTTGATTCAGGGTGAAACCCTAGGGAAACACTCAATCCATTTGAGTAATTTGGTCCTAAGTACAAAGTCCACACTTTATCTGAGCAACTGTGTCTGATTATAATTAAGCTCCTCATCCAAACTGGAGAGATTGAGCCTAATGTTGAAAATACCTCACTAAACCATGCATATGGAGTAATTTGCGTCTATATGCCTCACTCAACCCTATCTGGGGAATAATATAGGTCTCAACACTAAGAGGCACTCACTCAACCCACATGGGGAGTAATATGTGCCATCCTGAAAAAAAAAAATCATTTGACTCGAGAAGAATGTCCTTCATCCATACTACTATCACACCAACATTCCCTCTCAATGAGAGGGGAAATCTCCAAGCATGTCCCTCAAGTATACAAACTTTTAATTAGATAGAGGCTTTTATCATAATATCAGTTATCTACTCATTGGTAGATATATATTCTAGCTTCACTTCTCTCTTCCTATACCATGTATTGGTACTATATCTCAAGGTTCCTCGACCTGTCATCAAGTTGTCATCTACACTTGATCAAACAATTCTGCAATTTGGAGCCATATTGCTTCTCAACTTTCCAACCAAGTTGCAATATACTCGGACACTAAACACAACATATTTTTTCTTCCTACTCATCCAAAATATCACAATAGAGCCCAAATTGAAACAATATACAAACTCTCTTTGTTTTTAGTACTCCTTGTCCATCCTACAGTTGTACTTCTTTATTTGATACATTTTTCAAACCATGCCTAATTATGTCAACGCATGTTCAACTACATTTGTTGGCTCAACCATAAACTAATATAATTCCTTCACTTGATCGATCATTTTGATTACATCAGTTACCCTAACATATCTTACCATGGAAATCCTGATTTTCTCTCTTTGTCCTGATGTTATTAATTATCTGATCAAGATGATTCATTTTGAATTATGAGATAAACTCCCTTTGAGGCTAAAAAAAGGGTTCCTAAGAAAAACATTTATGGTCAATTTTTCTCCCTCTAGCACATAATCTCTTTTGCTTTTGTCAACATATCATGTAGGATCAAACTTGATCCATTAATACAAGTGTATAAAATCTGAGGAGCTTGTACAAAACCTTATTTTTTCTTACATGTTTCATGTACCTCACAAACTTGAGGTAAATCTTATGTACACTTCTTCCTTCATCAATGAAGTCAACCTTATATCCATATTATGTAGTTTTAAATGGGAATATAATAAACAGAAGTATGCTTGAGAAGATGTCCATTCATAGTCTTCATCCATCTTTTTGAGGTAATCTTTCTCTTTGTACTCCTTGCCATCCAATCATACTTTGTCTTGGAAGCCACCACTGACTTCTATACTTCAATCCTTTTGATCTATCTACTCCCTTTGAGTCTAGATCTCATCTCTCATCACAAATCCCTATTTCTAGGAGAGTCCTCTTGTCATATATTTTCTTTGTTCTTCCACAGCCTTCATTACATACCTGCAATCCTCACTAGGAGGCCAAGGAAGAACAATCACAACCAAACAAATAATTCAAGGATAAGATATTAACTACTAGAAAAATCAACAATTTCAATACTAATAATAAAATAAGAGAGATATATAATACTTATCCTTTGAGAGCATATCACCTCCCTCTTGATATTTAGTCTTATTGCATCCATCTGCAACTTTATTAGCTTCATCTACATCATCATCATGTCATTTCTTCCTTGCAAGGGCTAGGGGTTTCTTCTTTTAATAAAAATTTTTAATTCAGATCCAATCCTAGGGTTTGTCCATAAACCCCATGCCTTCCTTGTTAAACCCTTTTTTATACTAGGGTTTACAAACCCTATATTTTCAATTTCATATTAAATACCAAAACCCTATAATGATGAAACTCATTATTATCAATAGTTTATCAAGGATGTTTTTTCCATTGATTGTCCTTGGTCCAAATATGACTTCATAATTCAACATTGAAACATAATAGTAGATGCAAGATACCTTTCCTAACATCAATACTTTTCTCAACAATAGATTCAGTTTAGTCATTTATGTCATGGTATTGGGTCTACAAATGATTTCATCAAGAATTCCCTTGAACTTCTAATCTCGAAGAGGGACTTGTCCTTTCCTTCTAAAAACTAAAGACTAACTAGGCTTCTTGTAATCAAATTTTCTTTTCACGATGTGCTCTCTTCAAAATCTTGCTAGCGAACGTGATCCTCTAGATAATTTCATGCAATATTTCCAAACATAAGTATTTCAATCTTTTATGGCTTGAATATAGATCACCCCTTTCTCTCATGTGGATATGTTGATATAGAGATAACATATTATCCATATGGTTCAATAGTATCCTTTTAAAGGTTTCTTTGACTTTTTGTACCCAAGATATAGGGATTCAAGATACAAGACTTGTACACGGTCTTTTTCTTTATTATTACAAGAAATTATATAATGATGATACATGCATACCTCATACTTCAACCTTGTCATCTCTTCCTTTGAGTACAATGCAGCTTGTATCAAACAATAAATGGCTTCTTTGCATCTTTCTAGGTCACGCACACCTCATGTGATTGTATGGAACCAATCCTTGAATATGGATACTTTGAACTTCAATTCACTACTATACTAACTTTAGGAGATTAAGGAAATTTTCTCCTTAACATAAAGATAAACTAGTGTTGACGGTGTTGGATCCCGCCAACATACAAGGAGGGATCATTCCTGATATGAAGTCCCTATTAGACTTCACATTTTTTGGTATAGGAGCCCCATCCAGAAATGTGGCTCATCTACCATATACTTAAAGATTTTCCTTGGCTACTGCTAAAAGTGTGAGAGACAAACACACATGTACTTTCAAATGAGAAAGTAAGTATGCTTTGTGAAATGTTCAATTGTAATATGTATCCAGGTTCTTTCACCGAAAGGGAAGAGAAAGTGATCCTTTAGAATAAAATTATGAGTAATGTTCTAATAAAGATGCACGTGCACACATATGGAAGAATCATTAACTATCTAGTGAAATAGTTCACATGGACATAACGATCGTTAAAACAATTACAACACACATTCAACAAGATGAACACCAAAGTCAATGAAATAGTTCAATTTCCTTAATACGTATGAACAAAACACATACTACAAAAATATAAAGAATAGTCTTATTACATTCATGATATACACATGAAAGTGTGTTGGTTCAATGATCTTTGAATATTAAGCGAAATTTCCAAGATACATTGATACAATGAGACACCACTAGCTCCAACGGTGGAGCCTTAAGCCACTACTTTCTCTCCAAAAGAACAATATTTCTATCTAATGCCTCGGTGGAGAAGCCAATGTGAAAATTTATCTCTTTGAGTAATGAGGCTTCTTTTAACAAGAGGAAAGAGCATTTAATATTCCTCATGACTCTTGCACTACCCTGATGCCTCTCAGACTTCTAATGTGACATTTTGACTTCCATGAGATTTTTGTACTTTTCCTTATGACTATTTTGTCCATATATGACTCTTGGACTCCACACATTTATGTTTATAACATTTCCCAAAATTACATCATCATGTGACGAAAATAATACAAGCCATTGACATTTATGGCTCGGACTCATGGTGACTTGTACATAGAGTTCTTTGAGAGGTGACGACACTGCCACTATGTTTTTAGTGTTTGCCACAGATCCTACATGTGATTGTCTTCTACCCTTCAAAGAGTTTCCTAAAATTATGGAGTATTCATTTGTCACTTTGATCATTGGGATCCATTGTTGTTCTAGTTGTCGCAACATGGTACCTTTGTGCCTTTTGTCTTCAATTTGATCCCTTGGGAAACCTTTCTTGATAGATCTCCTCACACGTCTTTTCCATGCTTTATTGAACACCTATAGATATAGATCACTCATGGCAAGCAAACATTAGCTCAAAAATATCCTACTATATCATGTTTCATGTAAATTTTCTAACTATGGCCCAACAGTGTGAAAGGGAAGAGAGAGACCTTATGGGTGCAGGGTGCACTTGCAAGAGACAGAGGAGGGCTTCATTTCTCACTAAGCCTGTGTCATGTGCAACTCTAGAGGAGGAGGAGGCTTGGAGGGCACAGGGCATACTTACAAGAGGAAACAAAGCATGATTGTTCACTAGAAATGTGCCATGAACTTGGGAGGAAGGACAGGGCAACAAGGAGGGCATAGGGTGTGCTTGCAAGGCACAAGGGAAGGAATCATTTCACACTAAATTGTGCAGTGCACTTACCTAGTAGACAAAGGGTTGACTGGCACAGGGAATATAGATAAGAATCATGAAGTGGGTTCTACTAACTAAAATTGTGTTGTGTGTGATCCATATCTTGGGGGAAGGCCCCCAAGGTATGAAAATTTGAAATGATAAAAAAATATGAGAACACACAATAAACAAAACCACAAAAAAAAAACTTTTTTATTAAAATGGAAAATAATTGTAAAAGCTACATTATGGTGGGTAATCTATCATTTTACGGAATGTGACTTGTTACTTATATCCTTTTTTTAGTTACAATACCACATGTAAATTACATGGGTGGGTAAATACCATGTGTGAATGAATACCATGGGTGGATGTCACTTACAATACCATGGGTAAATTCAATGAGTGGATAAATATCATGGGAGGATGAATACCAAGGTTGGATGCCACTTACAATACCATAGGAAAATACCATGGATGAATGTGTTATGCTCCTATACCAATAGGTATCATATTTCATGATTGACTTGATGAGCTTTGTAATATGTACATACCTTTCTTGTTGCAAAGGTTTTCCATATTTTCAAGAAATCAAAAAAAAATAGAAAATGTAAAGAGGGTATACCCTAAAAGAAAAATCAAAGGGTAAAAAGAATAAGATGGTCAAAAAAGTGAAAGAAAATTAACCCCACCAAAAGAAAGACCAAGGAAAGTGTGCAAGTTTAAATGCCACTAGTTTTTACTCTTATGCAATAAACAATTGTGTGCAGCTTGTAATTAATGCCACAATTGATGAACAGTCAAACAGCGTAAGCTTAGCTAGTTCATATTTGAATTTCATGTTTTAGAGATAGAGAATAAATATCTGACCAAACAATGTAATCTTGGCAGATAATTAGATAGGTAGAGTGAATAAAAGGAGCTCAATAGTTTAATCTGAGCCCTTGGATGTAATAAATGTAGACTTAGGTACGCTTGCCATGTAAAAGAAAAAGAAGATTGATAAGGGTTTTCCAGTCTAAGTGCACCCAAATAAAGAATGAAAAAATGCTAGGTTAAAGTAGGTAGGGTAGGTAGATGGTGTTGCAGAATGATACTTGTGATGAATAATGTCTCTAAATGTGTTAATTTTCACTTTTATTACAAGTGCAAGGAAAACATTATACTTGATGCAGTTTAAGCAAGACAAACTCAAATAACTAACTTCCATTCACATTTTTCCCTAAAGATTTCACTAATTCCCCCTAAAGTATTAAAGACTTTGAAAATTAAAGGGGCTCAGAGCATTTCTCTGACTTTTGGAGGGACCGGACCCTCGGCCCTATGATTTAAAAGCCTAAGTACTTAGAATCATCCATAAACCATTCATTTGATTTCATAAAATCATTGCCCAAGTAAAAATCCTATTTTACTTAGGAATACTTCACCATATCACCTAAAAAATCCCTTTTGATCTTTAGCCTAAGCTTAAATATATACGTGAAATATTTTAACTTGGTGCTTTTTTACTTCATAGTCATATTAACGATTAACACACATATTATATAAATCCCAAAAAAAATATTCCCCTTCCCATATTATCTAACTATACAAATCCCCGATATTTTATATATCCCGCCCCGGTTGAATACGACCATAGTCATAGTTTAAAAAAGGATTAATGAATTAATCTGTAATTCATTAAGAACCTAATCCCCCCCATGCTCCACAAAATACGGGATTAACTAACCCTCTAGGTTAATTAAAAACCATCCCCGCTATTCATAAATCACCCCGATATAGTTATTAACCTATTTAATGTATCGGGCCCACACAAATAAAGTTTTGCCGCCTCCAACGCCCGTCCCCCGTCCGATCACTCCCTTTTCATCCAACGGTTGACGATGATATCGCACCCCCCTGGTGACCGTGCTTTAACTTGCAATCACCAGGCAGTTTTCCACTCGTACCTCTGCCACGCATCGCGCAGTCCATATGCTCGCTTGCCCCCAACCAAAAACTGCCCAGCCTCAAAAGCGGTGCGATACAAACCGCTTACCACCCTCCACATAGCGACAAAATGTCAAATCCCGCTTACGTCATACGCCCGATAAAACCAAAAACCCCACCAACCTCAGTTTTGTGAAATAAAACGAACAAATGTCATTTTCGTTGTAGTATGTTGCGCCACTTGAAACCTCTGTTAACCAATTCGAGCATGGTTTACCTCCCGAAAAGCATTTTGAACTCACTCCACAGACCTTTCAAGCTCAAAGGAAACCTTTTCGACCTCTCCTGCAAGCCAATGCTTTCTTATCAGTTTGTTTTGTTTTAAAGATGATCAGAAGACCACGGCCTTGGATAAGCAGTCTTAATACTAGTCATAAGACCTGTTACTCCAAGATTGTTATGAGGTCTATTCAAATAGAGATGGAAGGTAAAAGGACACAGTAAAGAACAGTCAAAGTGTATCAGGGTTAAAGAGTATCAGATTGAAGACCAAGTCAAGTAAATCAACTAGCATGAAGATAAACAGCAAGGAAGACAGTTACAAAACAGACCATACAAATTCATGTCAAAGTGAAGACAGTTGAAAAATAGAGCAGTAAAAGTAAAAAAGTAAACAGTAAACAGTAAAAGTAAACATGAATACGTTAAGGGTTATACAAAGATGAAAACACTTTCACCAGCTACAATGAAGTTTATCCAAAGTAAAAGTGAAAAACATTCAAAAGAAGTTTAAGGTTAAAAGATGAAATTAGAGCAAAAATGGTACATTCTTCATAAATTTCCTGTCTAAGTCATAGTTTTGCAGAAACTATTGTGGCTAATCCAAGAAGTATTTCGAGAGAATGGCAGAGGTTTTTGTTACTAATAGGCCAATATACAAAAGCCTCTTTCACTTTTTACATATCTATCATGGATTGAGATATACAATCATATAATTGGACCCCAAGTTTGCAGAATTTCTGGGGCAAAATGCACAAAGGAAGGATGTAGTTAGTGACTGGGATGCCTCATCATCAACTAAGAGTTGCTATCAAATTCGACTTTATCTTGTTTGTCACCATAAATACATGGAAATAGTTCCAAATAGATTCATTATTTTGAATGTCCTTTATTTAAGTTCTGTTAATGTAAACAGTTGGAGATATTTGTGAAACTAATCTTGATATTTTTTTCAATATATTTTAGTTTACAATTAGTATAAATATTTCTTCATTTGAAGTATTTTTGGGTGGATTCATATACATTTTTGTAATACTGGTTTTTTGGAATAAAGTTCTGATTGGATCAAATTTTCGCATGGCTTGCCGGACAAAGAATTAATGCAAGGGACTTTTCACAGATTTCTTGAATCAAACACTGGATCAATAAGTCCTCTATACCTTATGTTTTAAAGTTCTCCTTGTTTATTATATCATCTTTGTTTCACATCTGAATGATAAATAAAAAAGAGTAATTCATAATATGCTTTATTGCACTCTGTTTTCAAAAGTTATCATTTTCTATGTTTTCTTCTGAATTAGAATAAACAGTGAAATCTTAATTGCTCTTGTTTTCTAGTTCTGCCATTTTGATTATGTATTAAAGAATACTTAACTGCTCTTTATTAGTAATCATTCAATTTCCCTCTTTAAATAGGTTGAAGGATTCTTAACTGCCCTTCACCCATTTTGAGCCCATTCCATCTACCAAGTCTTTACTTGCTCCCTGTTTGACCATCTTAGCCTGTGAAACCATCCTTTGTTAAGAAACCAAGTCCAGTTAAGCCATCTTACTTGACTCCATTAGCCCAATGGCTTAAAATACTCAATCTTATCCCTTTGCTATTGAATCTCACCACCTAAACTCAAACAAACTCCCAAACTTCACAACTAGCCTAATATCTTTAAAAAACGAGCCCTCTCTGGATGCAGATTGGCTAGAATCTGTATCTAAAAGATTGGTTTGTGGTTACCTCGGCCTCCTTTCCCCTTCTTACAACTTCTGGGAAAACCTGAGTGATAACAGAATGAATACCATGGGTGGATGCCACTTACAATACCATGCGTAAATTTCATGGATAGATGAATACCATGGGTGGTTGAATACCATGGTGGAGTCCATTTTCCATTCGAATCGGTGCATTGGGAGGGAGGGAAAGGAAGAATATGGGCACAAGGCATAGTTTTAACTACTAAGGAGGCTCTCCACTAGGCCCTAGAAGTGTGTTGTGCACTCTTCCTAGCCTAGAGGGAAGGCTTGCAAAGTCAATAAAAATGTCTAAGTCTTGAAGGTTGAAACATGGAAAACACATTGATTTAGGAGCAAGGTCTTTCATAACACATATCAACTCAATAGTAAAACTTAGATAGGACCCAAGGCTAAGAAATATACATCAAAATATCAGTTCGCAAACATTCTCCAAATGCAACAAACCAAGTATGTGCAGCTGCAACACATAAGTGTCGTTTTGTGGCTAGAAAGTGTATTATTACTCCAAAGTGTGTTATAAGTATTATTAACGATCTGATGACACTTAGGAAGGAGCATGGACACTTGTAACATGTGTATAAACATGAAATGACATTTGAAGACCAAAAGGGATAGTTCACATGATAGGAGATAGCTTCCAAAATTTGAATATAGAAAAATTTTGGAGGGTGTTGTAGCAATGACAACACTTGGTGACACACTGGACAAATTTCAGCTTCTTTGTCTAGGAATAGATTTCATTATCCCTTCAAGATATATTGATTCATCAAGGGTATTTCCTTAATTTTCCTACTTAACCTAATTATCAATGTACTACACACAAGAATTTTTTTTCCATTTCACAATTGTTTCAATCCAGGAGAAGGGTAATGAATAATTGTGATTTAAATATAATCAGAGCCTTATTTTTCATCTCTAATGTTGTTCTACTTCCAGCATGCCTTTTCAATACCTCAGTGGAGTCACTACAGGAACACAAGCATTGCTTTGCTTCTAATGGACATGTTTAGTGCCCCAGTGAAGTTACTTACTTCACTTCTTTATGCAGGAAGCCTTTCTCTTCATCTACCTTTATTTATTTTATTTATAGAGCTATGCTAAGGAGCTTATTATTTCATAGGGTTGGAAGAGGGATCCCAACTTATTGAAATCAGATGAGGTTTTTCCTTTAGAGAAGGTTATATATACTTCTAATATGGGTTTGTTTGCTATTGATTTTCCCCTTTCCCTTCTCTACTTGATTGTATAGCATGTAGAACACCAAGAATAGTTGATACCAAGGTAATGAATTAGGATTCTATAATAGATACGAGTATCATTGTTTCACTCAAGTTTTCCTATTGAATGTATCGTATCTTTCGCTTGGACATTACTCGACTTAAGGAATTTTCCCAAACAAGGAAGAAGAACTAATAGATATCCAAGCATTGAGGTTGTCACAATCCCTATTCATTTCATCACATAGTCTATTCAAGTCATACATACACTCTCACAAAAGGTCTTATTTATGTATACTGGCCAAGAAAAAGGGAAAATAAACAAGACTTGATAAGAACAAACAACACAAAAGAAGGAAAGAAAACTATACACAGGAAGGAAAGTATCCTAGGGTTTCTATTGAAAGTAGTGTTTATGATCTCGACCATTGATAGGAAGAGGGTCAGTCCTCCCATCTAAGGATTTTAGCTTGTAATAATGGTGGCCGATATTTTTGATGATGGTGTATGGTCCAATCCACTTTAATACTAGGTAATGCACACCAAATTTTTTAATCCCTGCAGAGTTTTTATCAAACCAATGCTTGATTCGGTTATGGTGTATGGAACAGAAATATTTTTCTCTTAGCCTTTCTTCCCGAAGCTTAAGAAGTGTGTCTATCCAACTCTGAACAAGGATACATGGTTTGCCTTGAGATTCCTAAGAAAGTTGCAAGGCAGGAAGGTTTATGTTTGGTGGAAGGATAGCCTCTTTTCTGTACACAAGGAAATAGGGGGAGGTATTCAAAGAGGGTTTGGGAGTTACATGATCAGCCCATAATTCATTCACCGAATAATTATGCCAGTTGTTTTGTTCAAAGAAGATTATTTTCTTGATAATGTAGATTAAGCTCTTATTGGTGGATTCATCCAAACCATTTCCCTGTGGGTAATAGTTGGTTGCATACTTTAAAAAAAAATCATTTTGTAATGAAAACTCATAAATATTTAGAAAATAAAACTAATTTTCATTATCAAAGACAAGCGATGTAGGAACATAGAACCTGGTTATGATATTTTGTTTAAGAAATTGGATGACTTCCTGATCATTAACTTGTCATAGTGGAACTGCTTTAATCCAACGAGTGCAATAATTTGTTGTAGTTAAGATGTAGCGGTTTTTCTTTAATGAATGAGGAAATATTTCACTAATGGCATTCAATCCCCACTGTTGAAATGGTTCTTCGACTATTATGGGTAGCAATGGGGCAGTTGACTTCTCATCACGGCTAGCACACTTTTGACATATTGAGCACTTTCAGGCATAGGCATGAGCATCCTTAAATAATGTGGGCTAATAGTAACCAACCCTCGATACCTTATGTTCAATGGTGTCACCCATGAAATGTCCACATGTTGTCTAATCATGCATATATTTCAATGCCCTTTATGAATCTAGAGGCTCTAGGCATGTAATCAAGACACCATTATGGTGCTTTCAGAAAAAACGTCACACACAGGTTGATAAGATAAAGCTTTATTACATATTTCCCTCTTCTATTTGTTCTATAAATGCAAAAGCAAGGTTTCATGCTCCAAATACTATCGTATGTTTGTATACTAAGACGTGGTTGTAATTGTAGGAGGAACTCACTCAACATCATACATCTTTATTTCCTATTCCCATCCAGAAGGGTCTTCTTCCGATGAATCCATTGCTTCGGCTACAAGCTAAAAGAGACCATGGCCTTTTATGGTGTGGACTAGCTTGAACTCAAGGTCATATTCTTTTATGAATGTCATCCAATTCGCTCTCCTCTAACCCAGCTCTTTCTAAACAATAAGTGTCCTAACAATTTGGTGATATTTCAGGAGGTAAGGCCTAAAGTGTTTAACCACCTTGTACACTGTGTATTCCATTCTTATAAATAGTAGTATAATTCAATTATAATCCCTATAATCCAACACTTAATAAAGATATCACTTGTTTCCTTGATTGTCCTTTTGTGTTAATACGGCCGCAATATATGAGTCAAAAGCAAAAGTATACAACAAGAAATAGTTGCCAAATTTTGGACTATATAAGGCTGGAGCATAATATATGGCTTTCTTGATCAAGGAAAAATAATATTTCTCCTTCTTATCCCATTTGTATATGGAATCTTTCTTTATCATCTCTTGTAATGGTTTGACAAATTGTTCATAGTCACAGATGAACTTGCATAGGCAATTAATCTCTCCCAAGAAAGATTGCATCGCTTTCTTGTACACAGGAAAAGATATTTGATTAATAGTTCAAACCCTTTCTGGATCGACCTTTATTCCAATCTTAGCAATTATATTCCCTAAGAGATTACCTTTGGACACACCAAATATGTACTTTTTCGGATTCAATGATATTCCATATTTGTGGCATCGCTTGAAAATATGCTTTACATGATTAATATGATCTAATCTCTTCTTGGAAAACATTCTTACAACATCCAATAGACAAATACACATTTTCCAATCAATCCACAGAACTTGATGTCCATGGACCATTGAAAAGTAGTGCCAACATTAGTAAGTCCAAAAGGCATGCACTTGAAGGCAAAATATCCTCACTTCCTCCTGAACGTGGTCTTTAGTTTGTCTGGTTCTGCTACTAGCACCTGATTATATCTAGAAAAACCATCTAGTAACAAGAACATATCCGACCGAGATACTATCTGGAGTATCTGCTCCATATATGGCATGGGGTAATTGTATTTATCTGAAGCCCAGTTAAGTTTGAGGAATTCAACACATAGGCATATCTCGTCGAACTTTTTCTAACAAGGACCAGGCTGGAAACCCATCTAGAATGTCAAACTTTAAAAATGACCTGAGCATCCAACGATTTCTTTAATTCCTTTTGGATCAAGGGTTCAAGAATCATATGAAATTTTATTAGTTTATGTTGAAAAGGCTTTACCCTTTCTTTAATATGAATGACATGTTGAATAATATGTGTTTCATAAGTCTTTAGATCGTCATACATCCACACAAATACCTCTCAATATTGTTTGAAGAGACAAATAAAATCTTGTCATTCTTGAGGACAAAAACATGTACCAAGGTTAACATAATTTGGATATTCTTTGGTTCCCAAATTGACTTTTTCATGTAATAACATTGAGCTTGGAGTCTTTGTATTCACTGGTCCTCTAAAACGGTTTTGTAGGTTATAAAGTTTATCAAGAGATACCACACTTCTGGGTATAGTGTTCCCCTTGGATGCTTGAACTTCTTCCTGTAAATCCTTCTCATACTCATCTTCTTCAATAGTCGCATATTTGAACGCGTCTGCATTGGCCATGAAGTGCAGTATTTTTCAGTCATCATTAAATAGGCAAAAGTTAGTGACATTGTCGGGCATAGATGGCTTATAAATAATTTCAATAGAAAAACCATCATTTAATGGTGACATTCTAGCAGTTTCATTAGCTAATGTATCTACAAAAACATTACAAACTCTAGGAACATAATTCATATTAAATGCTTTAAAAAATGAAATAAGTTGGCATACCTCGTGTTGCTAGTTTTTCAAGTTAGGTGAAACACAGTGAATGGTATTATGTACCTAACAAGTAACAATATCTAAATCACCAATTACCTTAAGCGCTTCTACCTTGAGGTCTATGGCCTTCTTTAACGTAAACCAAGTGCTTCATATTCAGTAGTGTTATTTGTGCACATGAACTCCAAGCGACATGATAAAATATACCTTTTATTCTAAGAGTCAATAAGAATACGACTAGCTCTCGAACTGTCCTAAGTCTTACACCCATCAAAGTATAAGTTCCAAATATTATAGCTACTGAGATAGTTCCTATACTAGTAGTATGTACATCTATATTATAGGTTTCATTTGCACCAATTGAACTCCAAGGAAGGAATTCCAACTATGCATCAAATGGTACAGGTGAAGGCTATGCTTGATAACACTTGTGATCAAATTCAAAAAACGATTTCCAAAGATGATATTTTCAAAGCCAACTAGCTCATTGTGTCCCTCAAGTGTTGTCACAGTGTATTTCATGTAAGGTTTTTTTTCTACTCAAACTTGATTGTTTCTTCCCTTGTAAGGAATCCATATATGTGTCAAGCCTGTTGAGAAATACCCTTGTAGTTTGTTGGACAAATCTCTACTCATAACCAAACCATAGGCTTCGAGAATGTCCAAAATAACAATATTAATGCATTAGTGAACTCTATGGTATGGTGACAAACGGATGATGACATTATTAATTTCACCAATTTCCTATACTAGTGATTTGTTTAGTTGTATGATCTGTGTATTGGTCTTTTCCCATTTAGCATTGATTTTCTTAGCAACATATAATGGCATGAAATTTGCAAATGCACTAGAATCAATGAGATAATTATGGAAATTATAATTAAACATTTCAAACATTAAAATAAAATGGGCATAGAGAGTGTTAGAATTTAAATTAATAGCATTAACTATAGAGTCGAGAACGCCACAAGACTTACCGAACATAACTTGAGAAGTAGAAACTTTGTTACTTGGCATAGGTTATCATGAAAGTGCTTGGATGGCAAGTTCATACTACCTTATTATCTTTACGATCTCAAAGATTGAAATGTTGGCAGGAACTCTTTTCATATCCTCAACCATATTATAATCAATACTTTCATTTATAACAGGTTGCGCTAAAGTATCTGGTGGTGTATCTTTTCTTGAAACTTCTTGTGTGATGGAATTACTCTTGTTGTCCGTAGATGTGTTCTTAGGAGGAGGATCACTTTGAGACTTATTCTAAAAACTCTAAGCAGGTGATCCGGATTTAGACAGGAACGCAATAGATTACAGAAATAACCATAAATACAGAGATGCGATAACCATAAATAAAGAGATGCAGCGGAAATAACACTTCATTTCATTAATGGAAAATACCGAAATATGCTTACAACCAGAATTGGAAATAAACCAGCTAGGACTATGGTAGCTTATCTCTGAGAAGAGATGTGCGGCTACATGTCTCTGAACTGTTCCGAACTTGTGTTACAATGAGGCTCGAAGGCCTATTTATTATTGAGAAACAATGGAAAACCCTTCACATTCCAAAACCGACCCTTAGAAGATGAAACGCCAAATTGTGGGCCCCGTTTTGGGTAAATTGGTACATCAATTTCCCGGGGTCGTAACTTTGGCATACGATCTCCGTTTGACGCGTATGATAGCTCGTTAGAAAGATCTATTCGAGAACTACCATTGTTGGAACGAGCAACACCAGTCCATTCCATGGACTCGTGTTGCCCCCGGATTCCCCAAAAAACGTCGTTTAGGGCCTCAAAACGGCTCCGGAAGTTCAGGACCCGAAAAACTGCTAAAAATAGTAAGTTGTGCTACAATTAAGGAAACTGAAAATGCTGAAAGAGACAATTGTGGGGGTCCAAATGGGATAGGTGGGTGGCCACCTACATCCACCTGGATCAGTTAGGTGGTTAAGATACTTTATACGTTGTGTAAATGTAGTAGATAGGATGGGTAAGTCATGCTTTTCTCATAAATAATCTTTTCCTTCAACCTGTTGAAATATTTGTTGTTCACACAATGTCATGGTTTCATGGTATTATCCAATTTTGCATGTACTCGTATAAGACTTGTCTGGCTATTGACACAACAACTCGTATAAGAATTGGGAATGACCCATATAAAACTTGTAGAAGACTCAACAAAATACAGACTCCCTCCATTTTCCCTTTCCCTCCACCCAATCTTGTTAAACACAATAGTGGCGAAGAAAAAAGATATGAAGGATTAGCCTTGAATGCATTATTATTCACAATGATACATATTTATACAAGTCTAGTGACCCTTGATTTCACATTCCAAGTGGTCTCTTGGAATCCCGTTAACTGTTCAACTTCCACACCAACCCTTAGAGGATTATGTGTCCAACATTCCCCCCCCCCCTTAATTCGAAGGGGTATGTATGAGTCCAAGAAGAGAGCTATAATACAAAATGTGCAAAAATGTATGGTAACACTAGGCTGAATGTGCTCTCTGAAATGTTGGTATAAGGTGATGGTTTAAAGACGACCACCAACATTGGAACTTAGTGCAGTTTCTGGAACTCTTCCAAATTTGGCAAGAAGCTGAAGCTATGTTGCACAAAACTTCTAGGAACCCGACGTTTTGAGACATACTCATGCCTGAAGCTCCAAAACTCGACCATAATGTAATCATCTATGAGAGTCAATATAGACTTGGTTTTCCTTCTAGTTTGTCATCTATGGGTCTTATTCCCTTTTTTCTTGCAAAATATTATGTTATTCACTTATATATATATATGACGTTTCAGCCAATGTTTCCATTTTTGGGAGGTGACATTTCTAAACATACCCGTTTCGGAAACTTCAAAACATTTTGGCACTTCATGCAACTTAGAGCTGAAGTGTTCTACTAGAGGAAGTGTCCCTAATGCTTTGGAGAGGGAGACCTTCAACCTGGAAGAAGGGAGGTCGACAACCCGCGGTGGTTTAAGGATGACCACCAACTCTAGAATGCTTAATGCAATTCCTGAAACTCTTCTAGAAATGGCAAGAAGTGGAAGTCTTATGCTAGAGGAAGTGTCCCCAATTATTTGAAGAGGGAGAAGTTCAACTTGAAAAGGGAGGTTTCAACCCCGCATAGATGGTTTAAGGCTAACCACCAACCAAAGGTATGCTCAAGGGCATCTCTGTCTCTGGCTACAACTCTGAATCTGGTATGGCAAGTTGTGGTTCATGCTCGCTTGATGTGGCTTTGAAGTTTGTATATGACCATCACTTCCCCCCTGTCGGAGACAAGGTGAGAAGATGGAGAAAACTCAATTGTAAGATTGTTCAATGCTCTAGAACAAGTTCTGACATATGACTGAAATATCTTCTTGGTTGTTGAAGCCCATTGCCAAGAAGCGATCCATCCAAGATGAATTTATGTTTTTGCAGGAGGCTTTTTTTTGAAGCATCTGTTTGAAGAATGAGTGGTTATATGATAGTGCTCACATGGATGAAGATCAAAACAATGATCTGTCATATGGCCAACTTTGTCACAATGTTGACATTTAACAATCTATTGTTGCTGCTGTGGAAGAGGACCAGAACCTGGAACAACTGAAGGTGAACTGTCATGAATAAACCCAACACTATGGAACAGGACGGGCTTTGAGTAATCTGGAATATGAAATGACACATCCTTGTCATACCCAACACCAATTTTGTGCTTGTTATGGACAAGCTCTTTCCAAGGTCTGATGATTGGCTTGGGAAGTGAACGTTGAATTTCCACACCTGTATGCAAATTTGCTTATGAAATGGGCACTTGATCCAAATCAACTTCAACTTTACTAACTTGATGACTTTGATGTTGATAGTATCCTGTTTCGAAGTCAAATAGGGATTGTTCTGAACAAAAACAAGTTCAAAAGGATGCCTTTTCTACTGTAACTCATCTTGCCGAAGCCGAGACTCTAGCTGCAAAAAATCAATGTTTTCTTGTGCATTTTGTAGACAAATTTTGATGTCAAAAAGAGTTTCCTTACTGACTTTTACCATCCCGTCAATAGTGGAATAAATTAGAGTATTCAATAACTTTAATGCATCATCAATTCAATCCATTTGACAATAATGCTTCAACTACAAATGCACTTGCTTAGAATGTAAAGTGAACTTATGAACATATATCTTAGATAATGCCAAATTGCTGCAAGTTTAAAGAATATAAACTGTGCCTAATGCTTATGAAAGTTGTGCACCAAGATCATTAACGCCTGGGGTTTTAGGATCACTAATAGAAGTAACAATCTCACTCTGAAATACTTACTAAACTTATGGAAACTTAGAGGAGCATCAATATTATACTAGTTAGAGAAGCTTTCTAGAGTATCAAATCTGAAAATTCAGCCTGTGCGCAATATGGTTGCAGGGAGAAACCTGAACTCTGTTGTTCCCTTGGACTTCAACAATACAATAACCAATGTTGAGATGCGAGCTTATAAAAGCCTGAGATCCAGGCTTCTGAAATGAGCTTGTCTTCACTGAAAATACTTGCACTGTATATAGTAAGTCGACTGGATAGACTCATTGCATTTACTGGAGTTTAAATGCTTCATAATAAATGATTCTTCATAATCAGGTCAACGTAAAACCCTTTGTAGGAGAGGGCCTGCATAGTAGTTTTCAGTTGGCAAATCCACTATCAGCTTTCGATACTCTGCCTCTAACAACAAGTCTTCAAAAATTGATCGCTCACTAGTCTCACCTCAGAGCTCTTGGCTACACCCTCCTAGTCGTAGCAAAAATATTGACCGATATATTAAACACAAAAAAACATTGAAGCTGATTTTAATTCTCTGAAGGGAAGTCCATGCAACTTGCTACCTTACTTTGTGATATCATCGATGATGTGCTGCGTGAAAATAGGTTGCTCTCAAATGGTAAAGCCTCATGAACATGCAAATGCCTTGTCACCAAATTCAAGTGGTTTATTACTAGAAGTTCAAGAGATTGAGCATATCACAACTTCACATTCAATGTTGGAGGTTGCCTTGGAAGAATTCGATGATAATGATGCATAGACAATGGGAGAGAGCTCACGGTCTTCAATTCAATGTTGCATACATAGTCAATGCTAAACGCAGAGAGGGTACGTTGCAGACTATTGTTTCAATGCTTCCAGTAGCGAGAATGTTTATAATTTCATCGCCAAATGTGGATGGAGGTGGACAACTTCACCATTAATGCTTGATGTTGAAGGATTGGAATCTTCTGCCACTACAACGAGGGAACACACTAAAATGTCAGAACATCCTACTTCTCTTCATCAAAATATTGAAGCTGAAAGAGTCCCATTTTTGGGATCAATATCTGCAACATCTACACAATCACTAATTCACGAAGTTGAAGAAATAATGCCACTCATATTAGTTAGTTCTCTAATAAGGGAACAAGACGAATTTTCAAGATGTTCGCCGTTGGTTGTCAATATCAGAGCTGCCAGGTCTCTGCCACTAGCACCAAGAACTAGTAGAACATCTTCACATATGATGGTTGATGGAGTTCAAGAAAGAACAATGTTGCGATTGGAGACTTCTCTAGCGAAACACACAGAAGCAATGGTAAGGCATTTGGCATTTCTTTGGCATATTAGAGCGGATAGGTTCCCATCACTGGAAACTATTTGAGCATGCAGAAATAACGACATTGACAACATAGAGAAAAAGGAATCATTTTAATCCCAGTTACAATCTTCAACTTATTATAAGGTAAATGCATAAGAAAAGCTTGAAACTTTGCACAGGGAATATGAATCGATGCACAAAGAATGAGGATTGAGTGTGTACACGGTCTGAAATCAAAATCGATTTTAGCTATCCCTACCTCAGTGGGATAGAGACGAAATAAATGGATTTCCTGACAGACGCTAAATTGATGGAGCGTTATGAGGTAATGGAAAACCTGAGAAATGAAAGGACTGAGCTTATGCCAAGATTGATAATTACTGCAAGCCCTCAGGTGAATTAATATGTCACCGTTGGCGTTTCTCAAAGCTGCTACAGAACTGGACAAAGATCGCAACTAGAATATAATTGACAATCGCATCGCAACTAGAATATAATTGACAATCGCAACTAGAATATAACTGACAGGATTTGCTCTGAGGTAAATGTAACGTTTCTGCAAGGAGGAGGACAATGCAAGGAGGAGGACAATGCAGAAGGCAGAGAGGATAGCTAAAATAGTGCACAAAGGGTCAGATATTTAACGGTCGAATGACAGCACCTAGTTTGAAAAAGACCACACAAATAATGGTGGGAAAAGGCCACAAATCGTGGCTTTGGTACCATGTTAAACACAACAATGACGAAGACAAAAGAAAGGAAGGATCAACCTTGAATGCATTATTATTCACAATGATACATATTTATACAAGTCTAATGACCCTTGGTTTCATATTCCAAGTTGTCTCTTGGACTCCCTTTAATTGTTCAGCTTCCACACCAACCCTGAGAAGATCAACCCTCAGAAGATTACAAGTCCAACAAATCTCGAAAAAAATTGAATTTTGTTGCCAGGGATAGGTTTTATATGGGTTCATATGAGTTTGCTACAAGTTGTATGTGAGTCAATGGGTCAACGCGAGTCAGCGCAGGGTGTTATGTGCGGGTCCTATGAGAGTGACTCGTTTTGGCCTATGAATTGTCAAGACCCGCGACCCGCGAATCTCGAAGGGTCATGCTTCACTAGTATTATTATCTTGTTAAAGGGTGTGATATTCGAGTTTCTCCTAGAATTTTGATTAAAAAAATATATATAGTTAAAGGATGTGATATTCGAGTTTCTCCCAGAACTTTGATTAAAAATAATTATATTGCAATTCACATCATTAGGGCTTATTGTTCTGTTCAGGGTTGTCATTGCAATAATGTTGATGAATCCATGACGATCCCAAGTATTATCACTTGGTTAATTGTTTAAGCCTTGAGGTTGAAAATTACCATGTAAAATTGTTAAAGCAGTGTTTATTTTCAAATATGTTGAAATTTCTTGAATTTTACCAATCTAAAATGTACACCTCACCTCTATGAGGTCATGGTTCTACTTCGTAGATTTTTTAATCCTTGTTGCTGAAAATAATTTGTTCAATGATCTTTCAAGAAACTTGAAATCTGCCCAATGCCCAATACTATTTCTAGGCAATCTCAAGAATGTAAACACGACAAATACTTTCCACGTACATTATTCCAAGATCGTTCACCCACCAATCAATGGCTAGATCTGTAGTTTACCACATCTAGTCCAAATTTGAGAGCGTGGGAGTTTATCACAACTGGCCCAGGTTCTATCCTCAGTGCATTGCTATATGGGTTTGAACTTTGGGGGTTTACCTGCGAATTACCTAATCCACGTGCCCAAGAAGTTTCAAATCTTCGGTTAAAAGAAATGGTGTTTTGATTTTTGGTGTAGAATGACTAGATTGGTATTGCAGAAGCAATACATGCTTTAGTTTTTGTGATCAATGTATTGCAGAAGCAATGTATATGTTTTTAATGCTCAAGCAATATCTTTCTGAAGACAGGAAAATGCATTGCTCATTTTGATTTATTTTGGATATGGAGGGATTAACAGAGACAACATATTACTATATTAGCTGTTATTGTTGGTGTTGCTGTAAAGCTGATCTCTTGTTTTGAATTGTTTCTGTAAAGCAGGTTGGAGCTGTGAATTTCTTAATCTGTGCTTGTAGGTTTGCATATTGTCCCTGAAGGGTCTAGTGGAGCTGTAGTGCTTGAAGCTCTTTTGGGAAGACTATGGGAAAAGAGAGGAAGAAACTAGCGGTGGTAGGCTGGTGATGTTGGTCCCTCACACTTTTGCCGAGTGTTTCAGGGCATTATGATGGGATGATTGCCACACAGCAGGATAATGAGGCTTGCCGAGTGTTTCAGGGCATTAGAATGGGATGATTGTCACACATCAGGATAATCAGGCATTTCGGGCCTTCAGGCGTGCCCTTGACGATCCTTGAGGTGTTTTGAAGAGCTGGAATGACAGTGGGATTGGAGCATGCTCTAAAGGATGGCATGGAATCAAATGTGTTAATGGCCAAGTGATCTCTATACAGATTACATGGAGGGGTTTGGGAGGTCGTATTACTGAGCAAGTGGGTTAGCTCACTACACTGAGAAAGCTAAATCTGCATGACAATGTCTTAGCCGGTGCAGTGTCAAGTTCCCTGGTTGTTCCGAGGAACCTAAGGGGCGTGTAACTCTTTAACAACAAGCTCTCTGGTACCATCCCACGAGGGATTGGTAATTCTCCTCTCCTTCAAGCTCTGGATCTGAGTAACAATTTATTTAGTGGGGCTATTCCTCTTGGGATTGGTAGTTCAAGCAACCTATATAGAGTTAACTTGAGCATCAACAACCTCACTGGATCATTTCCTGCAGACCTGGCTCAGAATCCTTTTCTGACATTTCT
>APFE030145606.1:0-10806 GCA_000404065.3 Pinus taeda | reverse complement strand
GAAGACACGCGCATATCTTCCGTATATGCCCAGTTTCTGTATATGCGCACATCTTCCGTATATGCCCAGTTTCTGTATATGCACACATCTTCCGTATATGCACAATTTCCATATATGCGCAATTTATGTATATGGAATTTGCGCATATATGGAAACTGGGCATATACGGAAGATGTGCGCGTCTTCCATATATGTACTGTTTCTGTATATGCGCAATTTCAAGATATGGAATTTGTACACATCTTCATTTATGCTTCTACATCGTATATGCGCAAATTCCATATACATAAATTGCGCATATACGGAAACTGTGCATATACGGAAGATGTGTGCATATACGGAAACTGGGCATATACGGAATATGTGCGCATATACGGAAACTGGGCATATACGAAAGATATGCACAAATCTTCCGTATATGCCCGGTTTCCATATATGCGCAATTTCTGTATATGGAATTTGTACACATCTTCATTTATGCTTCTACATTGTATGTGCGTGTCTTCCATATATGCACGTCGTTCATGTATCTACATCGTAGATGCGCAAATTCCATATACTGAAATTGCGCATATACGGAAACTGTGCATATACAGAAGATGCGCATATCTTCCGTATATGCCCAGTTTCCGTATATGCGCACATCTTCCGTATATGCCCAGTTTCCATATACGCGCAATTTATGTATATGGAAATTGCGCATATACGGAAACTGTGCATATACGGAAGATGTGTGCATATACGGAAACTGGGCATATACGGAATATGTGCGCATATACGGAAACTGGGCATATACAGAAGATATGCACAAATCTTCCGTATATGCCCAGTTTCCGTATATGCGCAATTTCTGTATATTGAATTTGCGCGTATACGATGCAGATACATGAACTGTCCTGTATGTGCATATCATCCATATACATAAATTGCGCATATATGGAAACTGTGCATATACAGAAGATCTGCGCATATACGGAAACTGGGCATATACGGAAGATGTGCGCATATACGGAAGATATGCGCGTGTCTTCCGTATATGCACAGTTTCTGTATATGGAATTTGCACTTCTACGATGCAGATACATGAACGACGTGCATATACGGAAGACACACACATACGATGTAGAAGCATAAACGAAGATGTGTACAAATTCCATATACAGAAATTGCGCATATACGGAAACTGGGCATATATGGAAACTAGGCATATACGGAAGATTTGTGCATATCTTCCGTATATGCCCAGTTTCCATATATGCGCACATCTTCCGTATATGCCGAGTTTCCGTATATGTGCACATCTTCCGTATATGGACAGTTTCCGTATATGCGCAATTTATGTATATGGAATTTGCGCATATACGATGCAGAAGCATAAACGAAGATGTGTACAAATTCCATATCTTGAAATTGCGCATATATGGAAACGGTGCATATACAGAAGATGCACACATCTTCCGTATATGCCCAGTTTCCGTATATGTGCAAATTTCATATACAGAAATTGCGCATATACGGAAACTGTGCATATACGGAAGACACGCGCATATCTTCTGTATATGCCCAGTTTCTGTATATGCGCACATCTTCCGTATATGCCCAGTTTCCGTATATGCGCAATTTATGTATATGGAAATTGCGCATATACGGAAACTGTACATATACGGAAGATGTGCGCATATACAAAAACTGGGCATATACGGAAGATGTGCGCATATACAGAAACTGGGCATATACGGAAGATATGTACAAATCTTCCGTATATGCCCAGTTTCCGTATATGCACAATTTCTGTATATTGAATTTGTGCGTATACGATGCAGATACATGAACTTTCCTGTATGTGCATATCATCTGTATATGCACGTCGTTCATGTATATTCCTTTATGTTACAGAAACTGCCCATATACAGAAACTGTGCATATACGGAAACTGGCCATATACGGAAGATATTCACGTGTCTTCTGTATATCCCTAACTTTCCTGTATGTGCATATCTTCCGTATATGCACGTCATTCATGCATCTTCGTTTATGTTACAGAAACTGCGCATATACGGAAACTGTGCATATACGGAAGATGTGCGCATATACGGAAACTGGGAATACACAGAAGACATGTGCATTGTATATGCGCAAATTTCATATACATAAATTGCGCATATATGGAAACTGTGCATATATGGAAGATGTGCGCATATACGGAAACTGGGCATATACAGAAGATGTGTGTGTGTCTTTCGTATATGCACAGTTTCCGTATATGCACAATTTCTGTATATGGAATTTGTACACATATTCGTTTATGCTTCTACATCATATATGTGCAAATTCCATATACATAAATTGCGCATATATGGAAACTGGGCATATACGGAAGATGTGCGCATATACGGAAACTGGGCATATACGGAAGATATGCACAAATCTTCCGTATATGCCCAGTTTCCATATATGTGCAATTTCTGTATATTGAATTTGCGCGTATACGATGCATGAACTTTCCTATATGTGCATATCATCTGTATATGCACGTCGTTCATGTATATTCCTTTATGTTACAAAAACTGCGCATATACGGAAACTGTGCATATACGGAAGATGTGCGCATATACAGAAACTTGCCACATACGGAAGATATGTGCGTGTCTTTCGTATATCCCTAACTTTCCTGTATGTGCATATCTTCCGTATATGTACGTCATTCATGCATCTTCGTTTATGTTACAGAAACTGCGCATATACGGAAATTGTGCATATATGGAAGATGTGCGCATATACAGAAACTGGGCATATACGGAAGACATGAGCATCGTATATGCGTAAATTTCATATACATAAATTGCGCATATACGGAATCTGTGCATATATGGAAGATGTGCGCATATGCGGAAACTGGGCATATACAAAAGATCCATGCACTCCTCTCTTTATGATGACCTAGGCACTTGTCTAAAATAAACCCAGAGGTTGTCTATAGGAAGTTTCTATGTCCCGTGAAGCACCTGTGTTGCAGGTGTTGTTAAAAGCGACAACACCTCTCGTATTTGTAAATCACCACAACATGTAATTTGATGGAGGGCATTGAAAAGTTTTTCAAACAGTGTTGAATTGGCCATCTATTTGTCAAGCCCTAGAACTTTCGTATTTAATACATCTTTTTTCCCCTATGATACCCTATTTTGTTCCCTTGTTTTACCAATTTGGAACCTTTACCTCACACTTCCACATTCTTTTTGATGCAATAGTGAAGATTTGTGCTCAATTTGCGTTTCATCTAAAAATACCTCCGCTTGTATGTATTTTCCAATATTTATGATTGTTTATAAGTCAGTAACAAAGGTTGTGCAGTTTTCGTACTATGTATATAGATCATGCATCAAGGAAATGGATGTGTGCACTGCTTTGGTCATTGAAGTATGCTTACAACCTGCAACAAAAGAAATATATAAAAAAATCATAAACATTTCCCAATCTTTTATAGAATAAAAATTGGTTAAAGAATCCACTTTCTAGGAAAAAAGGATGAGTTCAAAATATATGAAAAATAACTTGGCAAATCTTTTAGAATTCCATTTTCCTAAAAATCTTGGAAAAAATGAATTCAAAAGATACGAAAAATAATTTCAAATATTTTGGAATTTCATTTTCCTAAAAATCTTGGAAAGAACGAATTCAAAAGATATGAAAAATGATTTGGCAAATATTTTTGAATCATATTTCCTAAAAGTCTTGGATTTAGATTGGCCACCTGTGAAGTTGTTGTTTCAATTTTCATTTTCGAATAACTAAAATTTCCAAAATTTCATTAAATTCATAAATGTGAGTTGTGATTTATTGGTAAGTCATTCAAATTAGATAATGGAAGTCATGAGTTCAAATCTTGTGGGGATTGGAATTTGTTAATTATTTTTCAATTTTGACACAACATTAATTAAACAACAATTTTGCGACCACATGGCAGCACAACATTGACCAATATTTCACATTCATTTTCCATTTGCCATGTCACCCACTATGACATCACTATTACAATGTCACCCTCCATCTACCAGCTCATTTTTCAACACTGAAAATGGATCAAGAAGAAGAATGATAAGGGTGCTTCATCTAGAGGATTATTGTTTTACAAAATGCCTTGAAGAGAATCATGTAGATGGAAGATTGAATCCTGTAGACATGTGTTTTCGTTTCATAAAGCATTTTTATATGAGTCTAGGAGGTACTAAAGCCAACGACATCACAAAATGGAAAATCATATGCCATGGCTTAGCCAAAGAAGATAGACAAGATTTTTAGATGCAGGAAGGGTGCAATCCTGCAATTGAGAAACCTTATGACAATCTTCATTGTTTCACCCAAATTTTAAATAAGCACAACTTTCTCATACGACATCAGATTTTAATGATTCAAGCGTCGTTGGAAAGATCTCGAAGAGATATACACAATGAGAAAGCCTTCAAAATATTTTGAAATAGTTCAAGAATGAATAAATTGCTGACAAGACATAACAGGGAAAATGAGGCACTAGTTTTGAGACAGGTAAAAATTCTTTTGGTTTTTCTTTCAAGAACTTGTTTCATTAGTATCAATTCTCAATTTATTTTTGTAAATGTCATAAATAGAGATATTGATCACCTCTTTATTATGATAAACTTACATTTCATTGCAGAAAAAGTACTAAGGTTTTGCAGGTTCGAGGAAGATAAACAAATGACCACAAGCAAACAGTGTCCTTTAAAGACCCCATTTCAAGCATGAGGAGATGCTTTCGGGTAAGCCTAGGGGGATAATTTCATCATATCCATCACATCAGCCTCTCAAATATGACATTTCTTTCACAGGAAAATGATCAAAGCAGTAACAAAGATGAAACATTAATGCATGAGCACATGATGTCAAATTAGATCCATCACTTGCAAGCCTTTCAGAGGCCAATGTCTCCATTGCATCCATGCTTCTTTAGTTAATAAACATTTGCCTCATTTACCAATACATTTTCGATTATATTTCTACACATTTTTAGTAAATAAAAACTTCATTGCATTCCCACTTCTTTAGTCAATAAATTTTCCATTCCATTTTCATTTTCATGTTTTCAAATAAAACCTTGATCCATTGTTCATTTTCCTTCACAGTCATTTTCCTGTCTCTTTCACTATCTTGTAGCCCATGAATAAAGTCATTCAACTACCTTACAAAGCTGAGTCACACAATTTTCCTTTTCTTCCAAATAAACTTTGCTTCAATGCAAATTTTCCATCTATGGTCCTTCAAAATCATTATTTCATACTCGTGTTAGATGATGGAGGATTCCCTAAGGCCTCCCTTCTAACAAGTCTTGACCCATCGACCTCAAAACCTTATCTGGGATAAAGACTAGAGTCATTATTAGTACCTTGAGGCTTGTGTGCCTTAAAGGTAAGTCTTCTCGCCAACGAACAATGAGAATACATTAACGTCCCTTGTTCGTTGGGTCTTGCAAGTGGCTCGACATCAGCTCATCTATTCGCACTTCGCAAGATGTACTTAGGTACCTTAGCATTCATTGACATTAATGGTGAGTTTGCCTCACATTGGTTAATGAAATTCATCAATGGTTGGTAATCCAATGAATTCTTTCCATGTTTGACATCGACACATTTATTCACATGGAAAGAATTGTGCCACGATATGGAAAAACATGAAGACTATATGGTTCAGTAGCAGATTCAACAATAATAAAGGATCCACATTTACGACTTCATCCATCATGTATGCAACCAAGACACAGATCACATTATTGTATTCTCCATTCCATGATTTAGCAGCAGGAGCTACACTTTTCTACATATACACAGTTTGTCCACTTAGGTAAGTAAAGGTATGTTCTTTTCTAGCTTTTTATCATACAATTCCTTTAATACTAAAATTATAATTTTTGGAAAATGTTTCACCATGTTCATTCACATTCACATTCACCATGTTCGTATTCACATTCATACTCCATTATCACCTTCCATATGTCATATATGTCATTTCTACACATATCATCCTAACCAACATACTTTCTCCAAACAATTACTATTACATTATGATTCAAACATTACATGTTTTGTAAATAATGATCAAAGAATCAATGGTTGATTAAATGTTTTCAAAGTCTTTTGATGCAACATAAAAACAATGAAATTATTGTTACAAAAAAACCAATACTAATCAAATTTTGGTTGTCACACAAGAACCAACTAAAATAATATGTTGCAATCAAATGTTTTTCAAGAAAGAAGACTTTGCAAAAAGGAACAAAGTTGTCAAAAAGAAAATCATGTGAAGTTAAAAAAAATCAATATCAGGCAAAGTTCATGTAAAAGCAAGACAATTTAAAAGATCAAATCATGATCAATGTAATAGATTGCGTGAGGACATGCAGTAACTTAAGTTGGGGGGTACGTTGGGCCGCCAAACTAGCATACATTTTCACTCCATTTTCACCTTTATCCTCATTTTGTCACCTCATTTCATCACATTATCATTACATAACCCTATATTTCCATTACCATATGGGTTTATATTTTCATTTTCCAAAGTTATTAATTTCAAGTATTTAAAGTGAATTTATGATTAAAAGTTAGGAAAATAACATGTATTTGCTTATACCTAAAGGTGGAATGAGTTTGGTGACATGTGTAGGTGATTTGGAAGGTTCCAAGATACTCTTATGTGGCCTCTAAGGCTCAAATTCGAATTCGCTTGAAGATTTGAAGGAGATTTGGGATAGGGGTCAAGCATATCACATGGAGAAAAATCATGGATAAAGGAATATGTGTCTCATATCGGTTGTAACCATATGAGGGATTAGTGGATCCCCATTAATGAGTTAGTTGCTTAAATTTTTGTATAAATAGGAGCATCTCCTCCATTCCAAATGGAGGACTCTTGGAGCATGTATCCGACTTATGATGGAATAGAATAAAGCTTTATTTTACATAAAATTTCATTCTATAGTTTTAGATATAAATTGTTTTAATGTAGTATATGGAATAGCTTGTCACTTTTTTCTTAAAAGAATTGAGCTCACTCTGAAAAGATCAAAGAAACATTTTATTTCATAATAGATCTTATTTCATTTAGTTGCCTAGATGATTGAGGATTTGTTTGTGATTGATGAATGGGTTTTAAATTAAAATCTTATTAGCATATGAGGAGACAACCAAGGGTCTAAATTAGGCTTCGTCTCTATTTCATTTGCATGATAATTGAAATTCATTCTTTTTCTTTTAAGTTTCAAGTTATTTCATTTCTTATGCTTATCAACGAATCTTAGTTTAGTTTGGATCAGTATATGAGGGTACAATCAAGGGACTAAGTTAGTCTCTCTCTCTATTGGAATCTGAACAACAATTAAAATTCATTCTCTTGTCTTTATTTCAAGCTTCTGATTTTATGTAATCAATGATTTCTTTTCAGTCTATAATACTATAGGGAAGGACAACTAGGACCTCCTCAATTAGGAGCCTCTTCCCTTGCATACTATATTGAATAAAAAATCATTTAGTCAGACATAGAGTTAGTTGCCTACTCCTGCATATATTTTTCTGGCATCATCACAAGCTTACGAGTATCCTTGGTTGATAATTTAATGAAAGCAATTTAAGCAATTAAATTGCCCAACATACACAACCATAACCATCCATAAGGAAACGAACATGACTTATGTGGAGAAAGGTTTTATGCAAAGTACAAGAAAAGAGTTTTGACAAAAAGAATCTTTCCATAGCATAAGGGGTCTCATCTAAATTATTAAAAAGACTAAGTGTTGTGTCAAACATGGAATTTTTTTAACATATAATGAAACTATAAACATACAATGTATTACGAAATGAAAAGGGAAAGTGCATTTGGGAGATTTACATACATCTGGTAAAAATTGGAAACCAAGGGTCATACATAAATGGATTAATACATGTATGTATTGGTTATTTGTCTTCTTCACAATCATGGAAATGATTCTACTAATCAAACTATATTTTTTAATGTGGAGACGAATATTTTTATCACTACAAAATCATAGTGTTTTCTTGGCATTCATGTTTTATTAGCAACTTTTATTAATTTTTCTTCTACATAAAGTTTAGTTCTTGTTGTATAGAGTATTAGAATCAAACTATATTTTTTAATATGGAGACAAATATTTTTATCACTACAAAATTACAGTGTTTTCTTGGCATTCATGTTTGATTAGAAACTTTTATTAATTTAGATTCTACATAAACTTTAGGCCTTGATGTATAGAGTATTTACAAGACTATGAATGCATGGTGGTGAGATATGCTATACCATAGACTTTCGATGACAAAAATCTCTAGCTTGCAAGTGATTTTACTATATTTTTTTTCTTAACAAATATTTGTGGCAACCTATTTCGTGAATTTCATATTTATGAGATTAGATATTGCTTTTTTAGGCTTTCAGTTCTATTTTATGTCATGTTTATTTGAGTTGTGGGGTTTTTATATGCTTAATGAAATTCTATTTAAAGAATTTATGAAAGTATGTGAGCATTTTATATTTATAAAATTATATGTTGGATTTTTGGGCCTTTTATTCTATTTATGTCATATTTATTTGAGTTGGGGGGATTTTATATGCTTAATGAAACTCTATTTAAGGATTTTATGAAAGAATGTAAGATTGTTGGGATATAAGTTGTTAGTCAACAACTTAATGATTATTATGATTATTACCAGCAATTAGTTGAATACCTCCAGTGAGATTTGGAATTGAATGAATATCCTACACACATGAATATAGCAACTACAATTATATAGTTACACGTATGATCATAGATCAAGAAAGACATGGTATGCTCTGGAGTCTTTAACCATGAACCAAAATGCTGCCATAGTTGCTATCATGGATAACAAGGCGAAAAAACATACGTTCGCCCAATGCCATGTCTTCGCTAATGATCTGAAATCCTTTCCCTTCACTTTAATATACATATGGTTTTCCAACACAAATGTTAATGGTATCATGCTCAATACACCAGTAATATTCATAAAATCACACACAAATGGAAGTAGAGCCCCAACAAGTGTGGTCACTATCAGATATGTCCCTCAAGTTAGCACCCTAACTATCTAATTGCGAATAGAATACACACTTTCGTTGTTCCTTCCAAAATTTTGTATCCAGAAACTCGTACATGGGGCTTCCACATATCTACAACCATTCTAGTAGGGTTTATAACCTAGAGTGGTATTTCAAGCAGCGAAGCAATGGTAAGCGATATCGATAGCTTTGGCTCCAATTCCACAAATTGGAGGACACGTGGTAGTGAAGGAGTGTGGGGAAGCTGCATTATCAGGCGGTTAACCCCCATGTGTCTTATCAACCAAAAATCTATTGTGAACCGTCGGATCTTTCAGGAGAAGATCAAAGGCGGAGAAGTAATAAATTTTGGCAAAGCGTTTAAAAAAAAGACTAGAACCTTCTTTTTTCTACGTGCTAGTCATATCATTAAACGAAACTTTTGCTATACATGTATTTCTGGAAGCATGCCTGAATTAAATACAAAAATGAGATCTGTTGTAGCACCAATTGTTCCAAACATTCTTCTCCAAGTGATTATGTGCAAGTATGAAGATGTTGATTTGATGAAAGTAACAAGAAAGTAGTATATTGAATGGGATGAGTGAGTGTAAAAGAAATTTACCATAAACGTGACCAACTAGGTCTCTGTATCAACTATGTCAAATGCCTCCAGTTTTGTGGAGACGCGCTAGGAGGGTGTTTGCATAGAGTGATATGAACGTTGTTCCTATCAATACTAAGGTGCCCCCTACCCATCCCAAGGGAACCATGACAATCCCTCAATACCCCAATGCATATGCATTGTTGAGTGATGTTATCAGAACGAGGCCGATTTGGTACCATGGATCTACAATAATCTCAATATTATTATTTATTGAAGTTGGTATAAACATATACAGCTTATAGTGTAAAAGTATTGAACGATATGACTTACTATGACTTGAGACTCAAGGTGTTTCAATCTCACAGGCTGCTCCTTCATGTCCATGCCATCCCTATGCCAAATTTTCTCCTACAACCATGACGATCCTTGAATACCCCAATGCACATGCACTCTTGAGTGATGTTATTAGCATGAGGCCAACTTAGTACCATGGATCTTCAATAATCTCAATATTATTATTTATCGAAGTTGGTATACAAATATATAACGTACAGTGTAAAAATATTGAATGATATGACTTACTGTGACTTGAGACTTGAGGTGTTTCAATCTCGCAGGCTGCTCCTTCGTGTCGATGTTGTCCCTCTGATTTTCTCCTCCAAAGATTGTTTGACAAATATTTTCTGTTGTCCCTCGAGTGAAGCTTCATCTAATGTGTCGCTCCATCTAATATTTGGTTATCTACATGGAGGAGGCCAATTGAAACATCTGCATGGAGGAGCCCAATTGAAATGGTAAGTGATGGCTATATGAAATTGAAATTGTTTGTGATTACCATGCTAAATCAATGTCTTACATTCCTTTGGCCATGTTTCGTGTAGGAGAATTGAAACGATGAGTGATGTCTAGGCTCAATTGAAACTGTTGGTGTTCCTAACGTAATTGAAATGGATGGTGATGGTAATTTGTACGTTTCACAACCATTTTTAATCTTTCCACTTCGTCTTAATCATAATAGGTGGTGATTAACAAATGGTATGGTAAATTTTTAATCATGATTTGTAAAAAATTAATTTAAGTATGGTTTAAGCATGTGATTTAGACATGCAAGAAAGTTATTGTTGCAA
>APFE030145603.1:0-31818 GCA_000404065.3 Pinus taeda | reverse complement strand
CTTAAATGCAATTACTCAATTAATGAAAGTTAAGCAAATATTATAATATAAAGCAAATGCAAAAGTTGAATAAGTTAAATTGGGAGAGTGAAAAGGAAATTAATGAAAAGAAAAAATAAATAAAATAAGAAAGAACATTAAGGAATGGGATATGAAGGGTCATAACTATTTGTCTTCCCTTTACCTTTAATTTCTCCTTAATTCATTTTTTCCTTCAATTTCTATGGGAGTTTTGACCAAAAGAGGAAGAGGAATAGAATTAGGAAAACAATGTAGCTAGAGATTGCTATAATGAATTCATTCAGCCCCATTCAAAGTTGGTTTTCCCATTTGGCCATATGATAGTCATACAAGACTCTCTCTCTCTCTCTCTGTTGGATATTCCATTTCATTGTTGGGTGTTTTATTTGATGGTTAGATGTTCCCATGGTTTGTTGAGCATTTAAATCACCTTCTCGTTGATTTACTAAGTTCTTGGCCATTTAAATTGTATGTTGAAGGGTTTCCTTCGTTGGATTAATTTTAGTATCTACTTGAAATTTTTCCACACTCCTAAAAACCATACACTACAATTACAAATTACCTACTTGAATTCCACATTGGTCTAGTCAACTTCCTTGATTGAGTAAGACTAATTTTTGTTTGGTTGCTTTACCTCTCACAAGGTCAACTTCATAGTGGTGTGAGATTACTTTGAAGTTCAAATAATGAAGAAGCAATTATAGGTAGAATAAGAAATAAAATTCGAGGATGAGCACGTTCCTTCTTCATAGGATGCAAGCAGGAGACTTGTGAGTTATTCCTCTAATAAAAATTAGACTCATTTATCAAAATGTGCATTAAAGAAACTATAGGTGTTGCATCTATTGATTGTAGGGAATAGATATGTTAAAGACATGACCAATACCATGTTTGTTGAGACTCGGAAGAAGGAAAAGAAGAATTATCTATAATAGTAAATTTAAAGGCACGAGAAGAAAATGAATATCTCAAGTAATCTATACCATAGTGCTAGGAACCTTTTTCCACCATTGTAAATTGAGTGGACACCAAGAAGAAAAGTGTTGGTAGCTTCACCCAAAAAACCATACAGCTAAGAGAAGAGTATTGAGAGTGAAGATAGAAGAGTTTCTTGCAACTCTAGTCCAAGGAGTAGAATCTATTCGTGGAACTATCGTAGTAGAGGAGGATAGTGACACAAATAAGATGGATAGTAGATTGATGCCAAGGGAAGCCGCATTTAAATGGTTATTTTTTATTTTGTATCATAAGAATTGTTCTTGAAGATGTTACAGAAATTAGTGCACATAGGTCAATGACCTTGGAGGAGTTATTAAGAACTCCATCGTATGCTTGCGAGTATAGACATTTATTTCCATGCTAAGAAGAAACTAATCCTAGAAAGAGAAGGCAAGTTACGCTTCTTTTTTTGGGATTGATATGTCATGGCAGTGCTGGGGTCACACTAAACAAGACCGACATTGGACTTGATCAACTTTTCACCAACCTTCTTTGGGTGGTACTTAAGGAGTTCATCATCATTGATTATTATCCTTAGTTGGGATGAATTTTCGTGATGATCCTGAGGTCGAGTTACCTAAGGGCGAGCAATGGGATGCTTCAGGTAAGATACTTCGACCATAAGCTTTTTTAAGTTTTACTATTTTTTGTGTTTTTTTTATGTTCTTGAGACTAAACTATTTGATGTTTTCTTGCAGACATTGGACCTGTTCGACTAGTCACTGATACATATCTTCGTCACCCAAAGAGACAGATAGGGGAGGAGGTAGAGAGACCAGTACAAGTCGTTGCGATAGGACAGGATGTGCTACGAGAACAAGATATAGAAGAGATATTATCGAAGGTAGAGTGCCACATGGAGGGACTAACACACCGGATATATGAGACCATGGTCGATCAGCTTCCATTACGACTAGTGACACACAATCAAGTGCCTAGTTGTATTGGTCGATTACTGCACAAAATAGCTCATGTAGTGTCATTTTATCATGAGCACTATTGATTTGTCTTCTTAAATTTTTTGCAGGTAGTTTTTATATGGACGATGTAGCCATATTTGTCTCAGGGCACATATTTTGTAAAACCAAACTTAATATATATATTCAGTGTTCCTAGTTCCTATTATGCTTTCAATATGAAGTGACTTGAATAGAAAGTTATTTACATTCTTTGCAAAAGTCGATCTAAAACAAAATTAGCTAGGGGATCTACTAATGTGTTCATATTTTTATAAATATGTTCATATCGTATGAAATCAAAATGTATTTCTGGAAGACGTACTCTCAAAACCATGTAAAGGATGGCAGTGTTTCTCATTGAATATATGTTGGTGAGTTATAGTACTATGAGCTTTGAGTCAAGCCTGATAACTATACAGTAGATACCATGTGAAATAGCATCAAAAATTATCTCAACTACCACATTATGCTCAGCGATTTTGTTAGTCGAGCGACCAATGAAAATTTCTTGCATACTCACTAGCTCACCATTTGGAGCAAACATAGCCAACACTGCGAAGGATAGGTTACAAGTATTATGACTAGCACCATCGAAATAACTGATATACAGTTCGAGAGAGGTTAACACCTGCAATCCAAAAGTAAATAGAATCAATAGAAACCATGCGAAACTCTAAAACCCACACTCAACACACTTTGTTTTGGATAAAGGAGGAGGATATAGCAAAAACAACATTCAAAACTCATTATGGACATTACAAGTTCGTAGTCCTGCCTTTTGGATTGACTAATGCCCCAGCAACCTTCACGTGTCTCATGAACAGTATATTTCATCAATACTTAAACAAGTTTGTATTAATATTTATTGATGACATACTGATCTACTCTCAGAGCATAGAAGAACATAAGGAGCATCTCAATATTGTTCTACAAGTCCTAAGAGAGCACCAGTTGTATGCAAATACAACAAGTGTGATTTCTTTAAGGAACAAATCCAGTACCTGGGACATGTCATCACCAAGAATGGAATTGCAGTAGACCCAGTGAAAATAAGAAGTATCATGGAATGGTTGGTATCAAAAGATGTAGCTGACATAAGGTCATTTATGGGTCTAGCTGGATATTATAGACGATTTGTGGAAGGTTTTTCTAGAGTGGCATATCTTATTACCTCTCTACAGAAGAAAGGGAAAGCCTTTAGATGGACCCACGACTGTCAAATGAGCTTTGATCATCTCAAACATCTCCTTACCACGACACCCATTTTGAGAATTGTTGATCCCAATAAAGAGTACGTGGTTTGTATGAATGCTAGCAAAGAGGGTGTAGGTGGCGTATTAATGGAAGAAGATAGGTTTGTTGCCTATGGGTCAAGAAAGATTAAACATTATGAACAAAAGTATTCGGTATATGATTTAAAACTAACAGCGGTGATTCACACCTTAAAGATGTGGCGACATTCCTTAATGGGTAAGAAATTTCTTTTAATGATTGATCATCATAGTCTAACAAACCACTTCAGACAACCCACTTTAAATGTTAGGCAAGCTCATTGGGTAGACTTCCTAAGTGAAATCAATTTTGAAATTAAACATTTGAAAGGTAAAGAAAACTGGGTTGCGGACGCCTTGAGCCGCAAGGTAAATTTTTTATATGAAATTTCTTTCAATGAATCATGAACAAGTTTTTATGAGCAGATTTGTGAAATAGCCATGCAAGATTTGGTATACAAACAATTATGGCAGCAAGCAAAAATTTATAGGAAAAATTGCTTATAGGAAAAATTTATAAGAAGAATTGCTTATTTATAGGAAAAATTTATGCGTGCCTGACCAGATACATCTTAAGAATTTAATTTTAGATGAATATCATAAGATTCCTTATGTAGGCCACCCCAAATACCAGAAAATGATTTCTGCCCTAAGAAAGGAATTTTCTAGCCTGGTATGAAGAAGGAGGTAGCAGAATATTTAGCTAGATTCCTGGAGTGCCAACAAATAAAAGTTGAACACCAACACCCAGCAGGATTACTTCACCCTATGCTTATTCCATAATTGAAATTAGAAACCATATCTATTGATTTCATTACTGGACTGCCTAAGTCAAGAAAGAAAAATGACTCCATCATGGTGGTAGTGGACAAATTGAGCAAATTTTCCCATTTCATACGAGTTCAGTCAACTTATAAAGCAGTGCAGATTACTAACATTTTTATGCAAAACATTGTTAAATTGCATGGAATATCCAAAATGATCATTTCTAACCATGATGTGAAATTCACATCAGCCTTTTGGAAGGCCCTTTTTGAAGGTTTGGGTACACAATTACACTTCAGCACTACTTATCATCCACAAACGGATGGAGAAATAGAGCCAATAAATCAAGTAGTTGAAGACATGTTGTGAACTTATGTAATACAACAACCATCAAAACGGGAGGACTACCTACACTTGGTAGTATTCGCCTATAACAATAGGTACCATACATCATTACAAATGAGTCCTTTTGAATTGTTATATGGACGTAAGTGCAAAACACCCTTAAGTTGGAGTGGTCCAGAAGACAAATTGATGTTAGGACCAAATATGTTAGAAGAAATGGAGGGGATGGTGAAAAAGGTATGAGCTAATTTAGAAGACGCTCAGGACTGGCAAAAGAACTTTGCTAATTGGAAAAGATAATTCTGGGAATTCCAAGTAGGAGATCATGTGTACATTCGAGTAAGAGCAAAGAAGAGCACCTTGAAATGGACCAGATGTGCTAAGCTAGCACCCCGATTTTGCGAGCCTTTCCAAATTTTAGCTCGAATTGGATCGATGGCTTACCAGTTGGCCTTACCCAGCCACATTCATGTGCACAATGTTTTTCATGTTTCTCTACTTAAGAAACACATTTATGATCCTAAACATGTAATCAATTGGCAAGACATTCACTTAAAAATATTTAAGAAACTTCTCTTTTAATATAGATTTATTAAGCAAGCTAATTGATGACTTGAAGTGTTTTGTTGATATGTGTAGGTCAAACTGGAAGGTGAGTTCCTGATTGAACCTCTAGGTATACTCGATCGGAGAGAAGTAATGCTGCGAAAATGAGTTATCACCTAGGTTAAATTGCAATGGCAACACTATGGGCTGGAGGAGGCCACCTAGGAAGATGAGCAAGTTATGAAGGAGACCTTTCCGAATTTGTTTTTAGAGAGAAAACAAAAAAATTATTTTCTTAGTTATAATAAATTGTTTTTGGAATTTAATTATTTTTTAAAATAAAGCAACAGTTATCAATAAACGATATTTTTACTTATTAATCAGTTTTGAGAAACAGTTACCTATTCCTAACTGATTTCTTCAAGAAGATCTAGAGAAAAGGGTATCTGAGATCAAGGAAATGAAAAGCAAGAGGATAAATCTGTGTTGAAGGGTCAGGCAGTTCTTATGTGGCTATGTCTAGTTAGGACCAGAGAGTAGTGAGACTGTGAGTTCTCATAGAAAGAGGTTCTTCTACCTAGGAACAACTCGGGGGGGGCACTATTTGGCGTAATAGTCTCAAGGTTGGGGGAAAAGAAACCAGAGGTAAGGTCTAGTTGTGGACTAACATAGAAAAGTATCTGGGAAACAACGGTCCAGATAAGTGGAAGAAATCTTCTATTTAATTGCTAGACATTTATCCTGTGTATTGATATATATTCTTATGTTTAAATTGCTAAATCTTTATCCTGTGTATTGTTACAATCTATCCATACTAAACATTCACATAAATTAGTGAATTGTCTAGATAATTTACCGTGATATCACAAGAAGAACCTAATAGACATTCCACACAGAGGTAAGTAAATATTCAGTGCGGTTAAGGACCTAGACCATAGCCAATGTACTAGAATCCTTTTCTAGAAAGACTGAAAAAGATTGAAAAAAAAGGAAGACATTATTAATTCTCGGTAAAAAAATGAGTGAAGTAGCATCTAGGACAATAAAAGCCTCATTAAAAAGTATTGCCATACAAATAAACTTGTTAACAAAGAAATACAAGCTTACTGATAGAAATGGACAAGGTGGTCGATTAAACCCCCTATATCTCTCATAATACAGATAAGTATAAACCAAAATGAGAAAGGGAAAGCATGAGTACGGGTGTTGCCAAAGCCTGAGTTATCTGAGGGATACTCAAGTACCTTTTTCCTTTAGCTCGAATACAAGTAAACAACGAGATTTAATAAAGGAAATGAATCGATACAAATTGTTGACATAATCTAGCATCAATATAAATAAATGATAAAGTATACAAGAGAATAAATAATTTAGCGTTCAAGAAACGGAAGGAATTTTTATGATAGAAGGCTCCAAGGAATCACCCTCTTGTTCACAAACACTAACTATTGCAAGAGGGAAACTGCCATTCTAGAAGAATGCAAGACGCGTAGTCAGAATAGAAAAATGACAATAACAGTATAAATACATTTACATGACAGTTTAAGATAAATAATATTAAACCACGTAGAGTTGCAATGGTAAGAGCATTACCTCTAGAATCAATATAGAAGTAAACTGAATAAGATAAATAAGATAGATTTGCATTAATCATGAATGTATAACAATAGCAGGGAAAGCCAACGTTCGGATGCCCCAAACCCTCAACAAAACCTTTCAATACCAAATCATCTATTTGTAACAACCCAATTTTAAAATATACAAATAATTATATAAATTATGTGATTTATACTCAACACACAATTAATCAACTATTTAACATAGAATTTCATAAATATGAGTAGAGACAACTTACCTATGGCGATGATATTCCTTACTTGTGATTTTGGAGATGAACAATATTTGAATCTCGCTAACCGCAACAAAGTTTTGGGGACAACTCTCCACCCAACAATAGGTTCAATTGCACAAAAACTTGCTACAACTAGCCACCCCCGAGCACTCAATCAACGTACTGCTGCCAGGGAATCCTTTGTCTCACAACACTTTTCTCCTAAGAGAATGGATGATGGAATCATGGAATGATCTCTCATCTTCCTCACTATATATTAAATAGAGCAAACATTAGAAGAGGAACCGCATGCACACACTCCATGTGTCAACATGCAACTTTTATTTCCTTATTTTAAGTTTAACTTAGTTTAGTAATTCTCTTAATGTAATTCTTTCTTATTTTATTCTTTTTTACTTTTTGATAACTTTACTTATTTTTACTATTTTATAGTTCACTTAATTTAACTCTTTCTTATTTTATTGTACTTTTTGTTAACTTTACTTAATTTTACTATTTTTATAGTTTATTTTTATTTATATTTATTTAGAGCTCTAGTATGGTTATTTACTATTTATTTATTTATTATATTATATTTTCTTCATTATTATTTATTTACTATTATTACTTTTCTTTATTGTTTATCATTTATTTTCTTATATTTTAATATTATATTATACTATTTATTATTATTATTTTATTATTATTAGGGGATATTACATACTCCCTAAGGAACTTCGTCCTAAAGCTAAGTTGAATTATTTAACATTTTATTTAGTTAGTTAGTTGTTACTTCATGTTTGCTCTATACCTTTTGTTGAACTAGTATAACCAATAGGCATCGAAAGTTTTCACACCACTCGGGAAATATCAAGGAATCTCTGTCCTTTTTCCCCCTTTCGAAACCAAACATAAGCCTCCTTGGTCTGTATCCTAGTCTAAGGCTAGCCCTAAAGCTTGCGCCTGAATCAGACCTCATCTTCCCCAAGGCAGGCATCCAGTACAGTACTCAATGACTCAAGGCATCTCACAAGGTTAGCCCACTCCCTCCACAACTATTAAGGCATACAACCCCATGCAAAGAAGTCCTTACACCCCCACCAGACTTTGGAATCCCAATCCAATACTAGGCACCTAGCCTACAATATCAGGCACTTGGCCTCCTCAAGATGGTCCCATATCCCCTCAAGAGCTATCCATCAAGAGCTACACAAAACAAAGGAACCATCGGCATATGTAGGGTTGATTGAGTATGTCCCCAGCCCATATGGTGTTACACATTCTCCCTCACAGGTATGGGCTCTTATGAGATCATCAAATAAACCAGTCCTCTTGGCCCATTTGTGGATTTCTTGTCAATCACCACATCTCAACGTACATCTAATGCATTAACTATAACATCATAGTATCAAATAAAATAATCCACATGCCAAGTCTTGCATGTCATCATGAGAACATAACATTATTGTTATCACAAAATCTTGCATGTCATAAATCTACATACAATTACCACATGCTTCACATCATACGATCCCTCTCCTAAGTTTTAACATCGACATTAAACATTAAAGACATATCATCAAGTAATAAATAAACCACATGTCAATATAACTCAACACAACATCATAATGCCTATGTATATCATAATCATCATAAGTATACATCATCAGTATTGTAACAACTATATAAATATGAACCTCATGTGCATGATTACCCTCATACCATCATATCATGAAACATCATCAATATGAGAACTATCAAATATAGAATAATACACTTTAAGCATTCTTATCATGATTCATCATAAAAATCAATTTCATTTGCTTGTATAAATATTGAATACCAACTATGAAATAATATTATTCAACATCCATCTAGGATCTAGGCTATATCATTAATACCAACAGTGTCATGTTTTCAACAAGATGCCAATTTTTGTCCAATAATAATTTCCTCTTCTTTCAGTAATAAGTTCACAATTTGCAAGATACACATAACCACACTAAAATATGTTACAGTTTTGATATAGTCTCTTTAATTACAAGTTTCACCATTTAGAGTCTTGATCTCTAGCTAGTTTATTACTAGCTTTACCATTATTCCTTAAACCAATGTTTCACTTCCAATACATTGACTCATTTAATCCAAACACATAACTCATCAACGACATACCAACTTTTTACTCTTCACATTAATTGTTTTCTCATTAGTCTTTAAGCCTCATCTTATGACAAAATGTATCTCCTTTTCCAATGATAAACAATTATTATCCTTAATATTTACCTGTAAATGTTTTCCTAGTTTATCACTTGTTATTCTTAAGAAATTACAAGCGCACACAAGTCCAACTCTAGCCCTCTACCTCTACCTCAAGCCCTCTGCCACACGCCTTCACTACAACATGACAATCAATCGAGGGGTCCAACTCTTTCTACATGTTGCTCAATGCACTCATCAATATTCTTAAGAAACTTCTTCATCATAGAAACACCCCTTCGCTTCCTCGTACCAAATTTTCATAGATATAACTTTTTTTTCTTTTTTTTTTTTATACTCTCGACTTCCTAATATTTTATGTCTATTTCAATTCCAAAAACATATTATCAAATTGACTTTGATTTCTCATCTCTAGTCATTATGGTTTATTTTCCTACTCTCTTAATGCATGAAACTATTACACTTAGAAATGTTGTTAGTAATTCCCAACCTGGGTCAGACCTTATAAATAAATTCAATAAAATGGATATCTAATGCAATATACTTATCATTTCTTGTTTTAAGGCATCACAGAATAGGATTACCTAATCATACACCATGATGTCCATAATCCATGCATATAGTTAGTCGTCTATGGAAAAATTGATAACGCGACTCTTCCATTAGAGGGAAAAACTATTATAGATGTTGTCATGCACATAACTTGTCTCCTTCAATTGATTTAATTTTATTATCAATTTACTTCTTTAATATATGTCATCATAAGTTCTAGGTTCCTTCAAAATTGACCTTCATTATTACCCTGATTATTCAACTTCATTAGTTGATTGCCAATATTTTCCTCCTTATATGCATCATTCATCCTTAAATACACCTTATAATTATTCTCATCATGTTCATGTATGGAGATAATTCTATGATTCCACAACCATTTTCCACCAAGTTGTTCATTCAAGGAATGCCATTAGAGTTCCAAGTTATGATTATTCCAACATCTTCCATTATGTTGTAAAATAGGTTGCCCCTTCTTATTGATTTCTTACCCTTGTTGTGATGCTTCCACTCAACCCCCTGAAGTACTTATCTAGCACCCCATTTTTTTCATCTCATCATTCCAAGTTGGTCATAATGACATGAGCTACCATTAGTTATCACCATTCGAAATTTTACAAGTTTCTCCTTCCCATTTCTCCTTCGACAACTTTATCCAATTTATCAACAAAGAGAAATTTCATTAAATCATTAATACTTATCTAATACAAAATTGGTAAACACTAAATCTATCCCTAATTTAAAAACTTTAATTTAATTTATGTAATCCAATACTACCAATCATCAGAAATCCTCCATTTCCTTACATATTTTTCTTTTATATAATACTAATATAATTATAAATATAATTATTTAAAAAATTAATTACATTATTAAATAATTATACAGTTTCTATAATAGTTAAATAATAAAATTTTAATAAATAAATAACACACACACACATATATATATATATATATTCATTCTACAACTAACCTTGTTAGTTAAATTATTAATTGCTTTATCCTAATAAATATATGTATCAATCCTAAAACTTCAATCTTTGTTAATATATATTAATCTTAAAATTTGAACCGTTATGCTAAGTGTTATTTTAAAAAAATCACCTCTGTGCTCGAATAAAATCCTTTAAATAGAATTATGCACATTTATGTTAATTTAAAGGAGTCTAACGCATAAATTTTGATTAAATATGTTTTTTTTGCTATATGCCAATCTACACTCATGCCATTAATTTTAATTTTATTTGGACATAATTCTTGTATTTTTATTTTATTTTAGGAGGATGAATAAATAATTTATAATCATTAGTATTCGTTTGTGAGATTTTAGAATACACAGCTTATTACTATACGTTTGTAGGTTGGCTTAAACATTTCATATCAAAACTATTTAAAAGATGAGAGGCCGCATAAACCATTTTTAATTACAAACTCTCGATGGTCGCGAATGTTTGAGTGAAAATCTGAGGAGTCATAGAAAAGTAGTTATACAAAATTAAACATTGAGTTGAAACCCTAAACAATTTAACTGAGGAGAGGACTCTAACAGTACGAGATACCCGGAGGCAGATAGGATGGTCCTCGTCGTGAGCCGAAATCTAAGCAAGGGTTCCATCCAACCTTCACCATGGTAATACATAACTCTTCCTTCCCAAAAAAAAAACATAATGGAGATAATGTCATGAGGAAAGCAATATACCTGGGTTAGGCTGGATAGAGGAGACTTTCCGCTGTTGAACTCAGCGCCATTAAACCTGAACCTTGTTATAGAAAAACAAATTATTAGGTACTGTATATCAAATAGAGAAATAAACACATATTTATGAATCCAACTCTCAAAATTTGAAAAAACCCATTACCTACGTAAGGGGATTAATCTCTGCAACAAACGTCAGAGCCACCACTTGCAAGGAAGAAATGAGAAGGATATTACACCTAACCAGAGGCATAAAACCCCAAGGATTCACCATTCCCATCCGATCCTTGGAATGTCTAGAGATCGTTGATTCTAGAGGGAATCCCAAACCATAGTCGAAGTAGTACCGCAATAAAAGCACCAGCGAGGAAGCACTGTCACCTAGGCCGAGTAATCCACAGCCAATTAATGTGATATGGAGTTTGCAAGGACGGGTAAGTAAATATAGTTCAAAAGATTGAACATTCCCCGAGAGAAAATATGTAAACAGTATAAGGTTCATAAATAAATTCTATTTTATAGGACAAATGTCGTTATGTAAAATTTAAATGGAGTTATGTAATGACATGTGGACTGGATTGACACCGAACTCTCCAGATTGTAACCCGGCCACAAGTCAATTGTGTTATATGAATTGAATGCTCGATCACATTATAATGTGTATAAAGTCAATACATAATGAGAATAAAAATTGTGTTATATGATTCAAATGCTCGACCACATTATAATATGTATAAACTCAATACATAATCAGAATAACATTATAATGTGTATAAAGTCAATACATGATAAGAATAATTATTAACGCAGGTTTGCAATGTTATATTTCATAAGTGTAAGTTAAACTAAATGGGTATTGTGGTAAGTTAGTAAAAAATAAAATTTTATGGAAAGTATTAGCTAGTAGATGTGTGACACATTTCACAGGCCCAACTTTAAACAGAAAATGTGAAAAGATGATAGATGTAGAATCATCTTTGCTCCACAAAGACCTTACAAATTCACATATTTCTACTAGACACAGTCATGTAAAATATATTTCATCGAATTCTAATATTTTATTTTTTTATTCCCTATGCACTAATCAAATTCATTAATTTTTTTATCAATTTTATTTTCTATATCTTTGTTACAAGTTTTATTTTTTTTTAAACTAGATTTAACTTATGCAAGTTCATTTACAATTTTACCAGTTTAAAAAAACATATATTCAAATATAATATTAATATAATAAAAAATTAAATTAAATTAAATTAGGATTATATGATGATGATTATGATGAGAAAAAGAGATTTCACTCATGGAAGGAGAAGGAGGGGGTTCTACGATGATGATGATGATGAGAAGAAGAAGAGATTCCACTCATGGAAGGAGAAGGAGGGGATTCTTCTTCACCATTTCCATGCATTGAACCTTGTTCTTTTTCCTTTTTTCCCTTTTTCTTTCTCCATCCCTGAAAGCAACTAACCAACATTTTCTACCATTGTATAGAAGGTTTTGCAGAAATTGAACTCCTCTTCATAACGAGCCTCTTCATCTGCCATGTTTCTCCTTCGATGCGCACGCTTCGCTTCGAGATCGAAAGACTTTAGTTTCCCTTCACCTCTTCAAACCCTATTTCTTGTTAGCATACAAACATGCAATTCACATCTAAAAAGACCTGCTCTGATACCACTTGATCCAAGATCTTTTGCTTATAGATGTATTAAAGAATTACATGCATAAATTGTAGCTTAAACATAGAAATTTAATGTACACATGAGCGAAGAGGAGAAACACATAAAGCATGAAAGAAGACAACAAAACTTGATAACAGAGTTCATCCTGACTTGAACTACTTCTTTGGGCCCTGCTCGATCAATGGGGAGGCCTTCATTCATTAAGTGGCATGAGAAAGAAGAGTAGAAGCATCAGTTACAAAAAGGAGTTTTATACCTCCATACTGAAAAATGACTAAAAAATGCAGAACTTTGATGGAGAAACGGATAGTGCCATTGTGTTCATGGTGTCAATAAATGCTGAAACCATATAAAATTTGTCAAATTCTGACAAAGTGAAAACCTTCCTCAAACTATGTGCACTCCCTATTCTGCCTAGGCGCACTAATGAACTATGTTTAAATAAAAATTTGGCAGGCGGATTACACAACAGTTAGTTGTGGCACAGTGGTTACAGATCCGGGTATTATGGAGGAGGTCGGGTAGTCAAACCTCTCTTCCTCCTTTTTTTACACAACCGAATGTTAATTTTAAACATTGGTTCGGGCTGGGCCAACCTTGGGTGACCTGCCCACTCCACCTGCCCTAAGTCGTATTCTTATTAAGGCAGAAGGGTTAAGGTTGGGTCCATGCTCCAAGGGTCGGCCCACCTTTCCCGTGCATGTTTTTTTTCGTTTTAAACGGGTTGGGTCCATGCCCCAAGGGTCGGCCCACCCAAACTTGTGTTGCGTACGATGGTTCTGTGCTATGGGGGGAGGGGTTGCGGGTGTGGCCCGCCCCTCCATTAACAATGACGTTGAATGATTGGGGTGGCAGGGTTGGTAGCCCGCCACCCTTTTTTTAAATTTTTTGGTTAAAAAAAATGACATGGCCATTTTTGAAAATTCGGATTTTGACCAAAGGAGTCTTTTTAACCAAGCAACAATTTCACCTGGAATCTGGCCGGAGTTGTTTAGATTCCATCTACCAGAAAAGTCCACATTGTGTCTTCATTAATCTTGCCCAATGAGCAAAATTCAACCTAACTTTGAATTTCTCTATCTTCCTCATCCGGACTCAGATTGGAGTGTTGTTCGCACCGTTGGGATTAGAGCGACGAGCACTTCGATCTAATGTCAAGTTAATCGTCTTTCTGCCATATTGGATTTTACATCTTTTCCATGCCACTAGTGTCTAGAGATCCACCTCGATTAGTATCTGAGATCAGGGAAATGAAAAGAAAAAGGAGAAATTTGTGTTGAAGGGTCAAGTAGTTTTATGTGGCTATGTCAGGCTAGGACCAGAGAGCAATGATACTGTGAATTCTTCTAGAAAGAGGTTCATGTACCCAGGAACAGCTCGGGGGGGGACTATTTGGCATAATAGTCTCAAGGTTGGGAGGAAAAGAAACCAGAGGAAAGGTCCAGTTGTGAACATAGAAATGTATCTGGGAATCAACGGTCCTGATAAGTGGAAGAAATCTTATGTTTAATTGCTAGACATTTATCCAATGTATTGATATATATTCTTATGTTTAAATTGCTAAATCTTTATCCTATGTATTGTTATAATCTATGCATACTAAACATTCACATAAATTAGGAAACAATCTAGATAATTTACAGTGATATCACAAGAAGATCCTAATAGACATTCTATGCAGAAGTAAGTAAATATTTAGTGTGGTTAAGGACCTAGACCATAGCCAGTGTACTGGAATCCTTTTCTAGAAAGACTGAAAAAAGATTGAAAAAAAAAAGGAAGACATTATTAATTCTCGGTAAAAAAATGAGTGAAGTACCATATAGGACAATAAACGCCTCATTAACAGATATTGCCATAGAAATAAACTTGTTAACAAAGAAATACAAGCTTACTAATAGAAATGGCCAAGGTGGTGGATTAAACCCCCTATATTATCTCATAATACAAATAAGTATAAACCAAAACAAAAAAGGGTAAGCCCGAGTACAAGTGCTTCCAAGCCTGAGTTATTCGAGGGATACTTAGGTACCTTTTTCCTTTAGCTTGAATACAAGTAAACAATGATATTTTAATAAAGGAAATGAATTGATACAAATTGCAGACATAATCTAGCATCAATATAAATAAATGATAAAGTATACATGAGAATAATTAATTTAGCGTTCAAGAAATGGAAGCAATTTTTATTGTAGAAGGCTCTGAGGAATCACCCTCTTGTTTACAAACACTAACTATTGCAAGAGTGAAACTGCCATTCCAGAAGAATGCAAGAGGCGTAGTCGGAATAGAAAAATGGAAATAACAGTATAAATCCATTTACACAATAGTTTAAGCCAAATAATGTTAAACCACATAGAGTTGCAGTGGTAAGAGCACTGCCTCTTGAATCAATATAGAAGTAAACCGAATAAGATAAATAATATAGATTTGCAATAATCATGAATGTATAAAAGTGTCAAGTCGAGTAGGGAAATCTAGGGTTCGGATGCCCGAAACCCTCGACAGAACCTTTCAGTACAAAATCGCCTATTCACGAGCTGACTTAAAAATTTCATATCAAAACTATTTAAAAGACCAAAGGCCACATAAACCCCTTTTAATTACAAACTCTTGATGTTCGAGAATGTTAGAGTGAAAATATGAGTAGTCATAGTAAAGTAGTTATACAAAATTAAACATTGAGTTGAAACCCTAAACAATTTATCTAAGAAGAAGACCCTAGCAGTGCAAGATACCTGGAGATAGATAGGATAGTCCCCGCCGTGAGTCGAAATCTAAGCAAGGGTTCCATCCAGCCTTTGCCATGGCACTACATAACTCTTCCTTTCCAACACAAAGATGGGGATTAGAGCCCATAGCCAAAGAACAAGACTGACATAAAACATAATGGAGGTAATGCCATCAGGAAAGAAATATACCTGGGTTAGGCTGGACAGAGGAGACTTTCCGCAATTGAAGGCAACGCCATGAAAGCTGAAACCTGTTAGAGAAAAACCAATTGTTAGGCACTGTATATCAGATAGAGAAATAAACACAAAGTTATGAATCCAGCTATCAAAATTTGAAAAAACCCATTACCTGCGTAAGGAGATTAATCTCTACAACCACTGCTCGCAAGGAAGAAATGAGAAGGAGATTACACCTAACCAAAGGCATAGAACCCCAAGGATTCATCATATCTGCCCGATCCTTGAAATGTCCAGAGACCGTTGATTCTGGAGGGAATCCCAAACCATAGTCGAAGCAGTACCGCAATAAAAGCACCAACGAGGAAGCACTGTCACCTAGGCTAAGTAATCTGTAGCCAATTAATGTGATATGGAGTTTGCAAGGACGAGTAAGTAAATACAGTTAAGAAGATTGGACATTCACTGAGAGCAAATATGTAAATAGTCTAAGGTTCAGAAATAAATTATATTTGACAGGACAATTGTCGCTATGTAAAACCTAAATGGAGTTATGTAATAACATGTGGATTAGATTGACAGCAAACTCTCCAGATTGTAACCTAGCCCCAAGTCAATTGTGTTATATGATTTAAATGCTCAATTACATTATAATTGTATAAAGTCAATACATAATGAGAATAATTATTAAAGCAGGTTTGAATTTTACATTTCATAACTAGTAGATAAATGGGTATTGTAGTAAGTTAGTAAATAATTTTTTTTTATGAAAAGTATTAGCTAGTAGATGTGTGACACATTTCATAGGCCCAACTTTAAACAAAAAAATGTGAAAATATGATAGATGCATAATCATCTTTGCTCCACAAAGACCTTACAAATTCACATATTTCTACTAAACATAAACACAATTATGTAAAATATATTTCATCGAATTATAATTTTTTATTATTGTATTCCGTGTGCACTAATCAAATTCATTTAATTTTTTTATCAATTTTATTTTCTATATCTTTATTGCAAGTTTTATTCGTTTTTTTAAACCAAATTTAACTTATAAAAGTTCGTTTACAATTTTACTAGTTTAAAAAGTATATATTCAAATATAATATAAATATAAATATAATAAAAAATTAAACTAAACTAAATTAGGATATCACGAAATTTACGGCCATGAGAAGTCGCTACTTCGTACATTGTCATACAATGACCAACTATCCTTCATCTTCCCAAAAAAAACAATCTTATCTTATCATTAATTTATTTGTTTTACGCGTGGAACCGACTTGCCAAGTGATTATTGCTAAAACACTGTCGTCGCCATCACCGTCATGCAGCAACTGACGTTAACAATCGGTAGGCAAGAGCTTCAAAATATCTTCGCAAATTACTCAAATTATATTAAATATTAAATTTTTAATTTTAGGAGGATTAAATCAAAACCGTGTTGAGATTTTCTGTTTAGAGCAAAATAGAAAAAATCTCAGCTGTTGACAACAATAGAAATTCAGTTCCTAGATTAGCTCCAGGTTGTTGGGAGGGAGTTAATGCCTCCTATATTTGATGTGAGTGAGTTAATGAGGCTGTTAGATTCTCTATGCTATATAACAGGCAACCATTCGGATGGTTTGCTAAGAGGGTGAGAGTTTTGTGAGGATTTCATGATGTAATCTCCTGTTTGATTAATAAATTCTTGATGCCTATGTTTGGTGGACGTAGCCCAGATTGGTTGGGTGAACCACATTAAATACTGTGTCATATGTATTCTGCTATGTTATTTTGTTTGATTTGTTGTGCCTCTGGATTCCAACAAGTGGTATCAGAGCTCAAGGTGGAGCGCGGAGTTGGTTTGGTTGCTGGTGAGCAGATCGATTGCTGCCTAGAGGTGCTGCATGGATCAGGCAGTGTATGTCCGCTGAACAAATGGTGCTGGAGTGTGGAGGCGTTGCTGTTGCACTGGAAGGAGCTGAATTATTACATTGCTGGTGTTTCATAAATGGTGCGTATTACATTGCTGGTATTAAATGGTGCGTATTACATTGCTGGTGTTTCATAAATGGTGCGTATTACATTGTTGTTATTAAATGGTGCGTATTACATTGATGATTGAAGTTGCATATACCAGTTCTGTAATGTATAGAGGATGCCCGTATGAATGAAAAGGCAGCCATCGATGGGTATGAAAGAATAATTTAGACATGGAAGATGGGTCCATACAAATTGATCGATACCCCACACCTTAGATGAGTAGCTGGAAATGTTAATTGCACTAGCAAGTGAAGTAAAATACTCGACGCAAATACCAATGGGAATTATAAAGAAAACCTCCACCTCTGATGTATGAGAGCTGAAAATTTGTGTAGAAGTGAGCATTCAATTTGGCAAGAGCGAAAATTCTTCACCTATTGTATTAGTTGCGAGTCACATCTGCAAAATTAGTCACTCATATGATGCGATATGATATTGATATTACAGCACTGAGATTACTGCATATTTGCTAGTTGTTTAAACAGTTAAATAAAGGAAAATTAGAATAAAAGGCAAGTGTATGTATTTTGTTTTTTGTGGGGCAGAATTTGCACAAGTAAAAGGAAAGTTTTTTTTTAAAAGAAAAGTAATATAAGTGCAAAGGACAGTTTTTTTTTAAAGGAAAAAGTATAGAGGCATAGGCAATTTTTTCTTTGTTGTGTAAAAACAAAGGCATAGGCAATTTTTTTTAAATTGCTGGTATTTAAAACGTTGTTATTGGAGATTATTGTGTTTTTTGGTACAAAATGGCGAAAACTCAAAGTGCCCGGTTTGAAATTGAGAAATTTAATGGCAAGAATAATTTCGAGATCTGGAAGGTGAAGATGCATGACTTGCTTGTCCAACATGGCGTGGCAAAGGCGTTGTTGGGCAAGGCCAAAAGCCTTACACATCACAGAGAAGCGAGTGGGCTGAATGGATGAAAGGCATTAGTGCTATTCGACTGTGTCTAGCTGATGATGTCCTGTTTAATATTGTGTCGGAGACAACAGCTGCTGGTTTGTGGACAAAACTGGAGAAACTGTACATGACCAAATCCTTAACCAATAGGATTCTCCTGAAGTGACAGTTGTACGGTTTAAGAATGAAGGAAGGTACATCGATTGTTGATCATTTAAATGCTTTTAATACTCTTCTTGTGCAATTACAAAGTATAGAAGTAAAAATTCCATCTGAGGATAAAGTTATTACTTTATTGTGCTTATTACCCGAATCATGGGATCATTTTGTTACTTCTATAAGTCTTAGTTCATTAGAAACTATTGAGTTTGATGATGTAGTTGCATCCTTATTATCGGAAGAAACAAGGAGGAAATCGCATTCTGAAACCTCTACATCAGAAGCTATGATGGTTAGAGGTCGTTCGAAAGAAAGACGCCCCAGGAAGCCGAGCGACTCACATTCAAAGTCGAAAGGGAAGAAGAGTAAGCTAAAGCGCTGGTTTTGTGGAAAATCAGGGCATTTAAAGAAGGACTGCTGGAAGCGACAGCAGCAAACTTCAAAAGCAGAGTCTTCGACAGAGAAGAAGGAGGTAAATACGACAGATACAGGTTCGACATCGGGTTCAGGTATGAGTGATGAAGTATTATCAGTTAATGTGTTAAATCATGGTCAACATTGGTTGTTAGATTCTGGGGCATCAAACCACATGTGTATCCATAAAGAATGTTTTAAGGAATATAAATCAATTAATGATGGAGTTGTGTACATGGGTAATGATGTAACATGTAATATTGTTGGGATTGGGAGCATACAACTACAAATGTTTGATGGGACAACTAGAATATTAACTGATGTGAGGCATGTACTAGATTTAAGGAAAAACTTAATTTCATTAGGAGCACTTGATTCAAATGGATATAAAACTGTAATTCAAGGTGGAGTAATGAAAATTTACAAAGGCATCTTACTAGTTATGAAAGCTAAGAAAGTAGGAAATCTATTTCAGTTAGAAGAAGGTACAGGGTCAGATTTTGTGTCTATTGTGTCTGAACATTATAGTAGTTCCATTCACTTATGGCATCAAAGATTGGGGCATATGAGTGAGAGAGGGTTAAAAATTTTGGCTGATCGCAAGTTACTTCCAAATATGAAGTCTGGAAAATTAGATTTCTGTAAGCATTGTCTGTTTGGAAAACAAAGTAAACAAAAGTTTAAAACAGGAAAACATACTAGTAAAGGCATACTTGATTATATCCATTCAGATGTTTGGGGACCAGCCCCTACAACCTCATATGGTGGTTCATCTTATTTTGTATCATTCATTGATGACTTTTCTAGGAAGATTTGGGTCTACATGTTGAAAAGAAAGTCTGATGTTTTTTCAGTTTTCAAGCAGTTTAGAGCATTGGTAGAAAACAGCACTGGTAGAACAATAAAGTGTTTAAGAACTGACAATGGTGGTGAATTTACTTCAAAGGAGTTTGACAGCTATTGCAAGGATGTAGGGATCGAGAGGCATAAGACTACAGTTTATACTCCTCAGCAAAATGGAGTTGTTGAACGCATGAACAGGACTCTTCTCGAGAGAGCAAGGAGTATGCTGAGTAACGTCGGGTTGTAGAAGGAGTTGTGGACGGAAGCAGTGGCAACAGCTTGTTATGTGATAAACCGATCTCCATCAATGGCTATAGACTGCAAGATTCCCAAGAGGTATGGAAAGGACACCCTTGTGACTATTCTAAACTCAGAGTGTTTGGTTGTGATGCATATGCTCTAGTGCCTAAACATCAGCAAACTAAGTTAGATCCAAAATCTAAAAGGTATATCTTTGTTGGGTATGGTGTTGGAACAAAGGGATATAGATTGTGGGATCCTACTACCCTCAAAATCATCATCAACGGAGATGTAAAGTTTAATGAATCCTCTCTTGTACAGTTAGATGTAGATAATCGATTGAAACAGGATGATGTATCTGACTTACAGCACATTCAGTTTGATAGTATTTCTAACGATATTCATGATGACCATAGTTCAGATACTAGTCATGAACATGTTTCAGAATCAGAACATGAACAGGGTTCAGGTTTAGATCATGAACATGTCTCAGATACTGATCGGAAAGAAGTTCCTACAGAGGGTAGTCAGCCAATTGTGGAAGTGCTAGAAACATCCTTAAGGAGGTCGACAAGAATCAAATGGCCACCGAGAAGGTATGATGATTATGTCACTTCTGTTGCATTTACTGCTAATGACAATGAACCTCTGTGCTATCAGGAAGTAATAGAAGGTTCGAAAAGTGACAAGTGGAAAGCAGCCATGAAGGACGAAATGATGGCCTTGAGTAAAAACGGCACATGGGATCTGGTGGAGCTTCCGAAAGGCAAGAAAATTGTGGGGTGTAAATGGGTCTTCAAGCTGAAACGAGGTGTGAATGATACGGAAGACAGGTACAAAGCGCGATTGGTTGCAAAAGGGTTTTCTCAGAAAGCTGGTATTGACTTTCATGAGATTTTTTCGTCAGTGGTTAAAATTGTTTCAATTAGAATTATGTTAGCATTAGTGGCTTTTTTTGATTTGGAGTTGCAGCAGTTAGATGTTAAGGCTGCATTTCTACATGGTGATTTAGATGAGGAAATATATATGGAACAACCAGAAGGGTTTGTTCAGTATCGCAATGAGAAATTTGTCTGCAGGCTCAAGAAGTCATTATATGGCCTGAAGCAGTCACCTCGGCAGTGGTATAAGAAGTTTGATTCTTTCATGTTGAGTCAGAAATATGTTAGAAGTGAATATGATCATTGTGTTTATTTTAAGCAGTTGAATAATGGCATATTCATTATCTTGGTATTGTATGTTGACGATATGCTTTTAGCAAGCAAAAGCATAGAAGAAATCAACAGGTTGAAGGCTCAGATGGCAAGGACATTTGATATGAAAGATCTAGGAGCAGCAAGACAGATTTTGGGCATGGAGATTTTCAGAGACAGGAGCAATGGTAAGCTATGGCTATCACAAAAAAAGTATATTGAGAAAATACTTTTGAGGTTTGGTATGGATAATGTGAAGCCTGTTTCAGTCCCTTTAGCTTCCCATTTTAAGCTTTCTTCGAGTTTATGTCCTAATACAGATGAAGAAAAGGATTATATGTCTCTAATTCCATATGCCAATGTAGTAGGGTGTTTAATGTATGCGATGGTTTGTACTCGACCAGATATTTCACATGTAGTTGGGGTTGTCAGCAGGTACATGGAAAATCTGGGTAAAGAACACTGGTCATCAGTGAAATGGGTGCTTCGGTACTTGAGAGGCACAAGTAGTTATTGTATTACTTACAATAAGAGTAGTGAATTTGTTTGCGGATATGTTGATTCTGATTTTGCAGGTGATTTGGATAAGAGAAGGTCAACTTCAGGGTACATCTTTACTCTTGCAGGTGGAGCTATCAGCTGGATGTCAAAGCTACAGAACATTGTTGTTTTGTCCACTAGTGAAGCAGAATACATTGCTGCTTCTCATGCTTGCAAAGAGGCGGTTTGGTTGAAAGGTTTGCTTGGTGAGTTTGGTAGGTTACAGGACAACATCAGGTTACTTTGTGATAGTCAAAGTGAAATACATTTGGCTAAGAATCCAACCTATCATAGTAAATCAAAGCATATTCCAATTAAGTACCATTTTGTAAGACAGGTTATCACTGAAAGGGAAGTCTTTCTTGAAAAGGTGCATACAAAGGAGAACTGTGCAGACATGTTCACGAAACCAGTTTTGTTGGAGAAGCTACGCCGATGTTTGGTTTCTCTTGGCTTGCAGAAAATATAAAATAATAATAACAGGGCATCAGAAGAATTGTTGTCAAGGTGGAGATTGTTGAGATTTTCTGTTTGAGCAAAATAGGAAAAATCTCACTGATGACAACAATAGAATTCAGGTCCTAGATTAGCTCCAAGTTGTTGGGAGGGAGTTAATGTCTCCTATATTTGATGTGAGTGAGTTAATAAGGCTGTTAGATTCTCTATGCTATATAACAGGCAACCATTCTGATGGTTTGCTAAGAGGGTGAGAGTTTTATGAGGTTTTCATTATGTAATCTCCAATTTGATTAATAAATTCCTAATGCCTATGTTTGGTGGACGTAGCCGAGATTGGTTGGCTGAACCACTTGTGTTTATGTGCTTGATATTCTGTTATGTTAAATTTATTTAAATTTGTTGTACACCTTACCAATAAATCGTACACAAATCTCCACCTTTTTCTAAACCTAGAGGATATAAAATATAAAGCAAGCTCTTTACACATGTCGCGCTCCTGTAATAAGATGAATCCAATGTTCCATTAAGTTCCTCACCCGTATTGGATTTGCTTTATTGTTGGATAACCTCCAACTTCCAAAGCAGATATAAAATATAAAAGCAACCTCTCTCTACACATGTAACACTCCTGTAACAAAATGAATCCAAAGGGAACCCGTATTTGATTTGCTGTATTGTTGGATAACCTCCAGGTCCCAATCACGAACGATATTGTTGTCAAGTCTCCAAGAAATTTAAATCCGCACTTCCAAACCTAGACGATACATACAGTAAACCTATTTCCATTAACTGAACACGTAATTCATCCAAAGCAGATGTAAAATATAAAAGCAAGCTCTCTTTACACATGTAATGCTCCTGTAACAAAATGATACATACAGTAACCTATTTCCATCAACTGAAAACGCCCAATTTTTCTAAACCTAGACGATACATACAGTAACCTATTTCCATTAACTGAACACGTAATTCATCCAAAGCAGATTAAAATATAAAAGCAAGCTCTCTCTACACATGTAACGCTCCTGTAACTAAACGAATTCAATCGGTCCCTTCATTTGATTTGCTTTATTGTTGGATAACCTTCAGGTCCCAATCACGAACGATATTGTTTTCAAGTCTCCAAGAAATTTAAATCCGCACTTCCAAACCTAGACGATACATACAGTAACCTATTTCCATTAACTGAACACGTAATGCATCCAAAGCAGATGTAAAATATAAAAGCAAGCTCTCTCTACACATGTAACGCTCCTGTAACAAAATGAATCCAATGGGAACCCGTATTTGATTTGCTTTATTGTTGGATAACCTCCAAGTCCCAATCACATGACCACCGTAGTGGTAAAGATAAGGAAGATAAAATATAAGAACATTAAGGGGAGCGGATTTATTTTAGAGGATATTTTGATGGGCTTGTCAGTTGGATGGGGAGTTGTTATTATTGTGAAGTTGGATTATTTTACTATTTTGGGGTGCTATTATATGTAGGGATAAATAATAGAGTTGAGATCATTAGTTCATAGAAATGCCAAGAATATAATTAATTAGGTCAAAGAATACAATCTCTTCCGTCCCTATATTTTGTTCAACACATGCAGCTACTTTTTAGAACATCGCATACACACCTACAGAAAAGGGAACCAAGAAACTGATCTTCTTTCAAAAAAAGGTATCGACTCACAGACAAATAAATATCACTTAGCCTCACGCTACCTTTTAGAACATCGCATACACACCTACAGAAAAGGGAACCCAGAAACTGATTTTCTTTCAAAAAAAGGGTATCGACTCACAGACAAATAAATATCACTTAGCCTCATATGTGCAAGACAGACTTACAAATGTTGAGATGTATTAACACCAATTACGTAACACATTCCAAAATTTTGATGTTTGTTACTGTTAGATTTAATTTATGGGGTTTTCCTAATTACTTTAAACCCTAACCAAGATCTATTCCTTTGTAAGAAATTGAAAAATAAAGCACAGCGGAACTTATTCTCCATCTTCTAAAGCTCCTGGTCTTGACTTGAGTTGTTGGCTCTTGAATCCTTCCAAGAGCTTGCAATCCTTTTCTCTGGCTATCCTTGATAGAATATCAAGTCTTCAATGGAACAGAGTATTTTCTGAGTTGATAGCAAGCCTTGGAGACTCAGCCCTTTTATAGCAGTCCCAATCCTAGGGCAGCTGAAATTTGGCTGTCAATTGAAGCTAAATTTCAGCCCCAATCCTAGGGCAGCCGAATTTTGGCTGTCAATAGACAGCTAAATTTCAGCTGTCCAGATTTCTTGACAGCCAAATTTCGGCTGTCAAGAAATTTATTACTGCTATTATTTCAATCAATTATAATCGGTCCATTAACAATTATAATTTATTAACATTATTCTATATGTATTTGTATCCAAATCCTTATTTAAATACGTTTAATGCCATAACTTAATTAATCACATTATTTGGCATATTTAATCATTACATAAATGTAATCTTGCTGACAGTGTTTGATATCATAATCATAATGCACGCATGTCCAACCTAATTATTGTAATTAGACGTCTCTAAATCCAACACTTACTACGCTGGAAAATATACCTACAAAGGCACTGATATGGGAAACTATTTTTTTATAAAAAGCATGATAAAATATTCATCGTTACAGACAGGAGATCTAAGAGATAATGTATAGAATCTACAGAGAATGTACTCTCTTTTGATTAATTAAAAAAAGTCGTTTTTTCGTTTTCAAAAGAAGAGAGTTGATGTGGTTTGTGATCCCAACACAATGTCGACTTTCAAAAAGGGAAAGTGGAACGACATTCTTGTCGAGTCTCAAGGAAATTTAAATGTAGTTTTCTTTAACGCGACTTTTTGAAAGTCTTTCCGGTGGCTTTTTCCGGTCAAAATCCGGCGACTTTTTGAAAGTCTTTCCGGTGGCTTTTTCCGGTCAAAATCCGGCAGCAATGTATTGGAATCGCAAATTTGATATCTAGTTTCTACACAATCAAATCGTCCAAGGGGTTTTCCAGGGTGCTGAATCCAAATATGCAGTTAAAAAATCATTTTAACTGCATCAAATCAAGATTTAAACTCAATTTCTTACGCCGGATTCCGTCACCGAAATCTCCAAAAAATCGCATTATAGACAACTCCAATTTAAATCCGTAGTTCTTCCACTCTCCGCTTAATAATATGGAAAAAAAAAATTATCAATCAAATAATACTATAACTTATTGTCTAAATTGTAAACTCTGAATTAAATTTTGTCTCTGGCTAGAAATACCTATACTGATGTGGTTAATTTATTCTCACCGAATTCTTTAAAAATTAAGACAGTTCATTAATTTAATCCTTTTGGGACTCATATTTTCAACGCGGCTCTACATGGACGTACTCCTCCCTTCAATTCCCGTGATTGTATGTCGAAGGTTCGCCCCGCCTTCACCCCGGACTCCACAGCTACCACCTTATGTGACTTTCGACACCGTCCATACCTTTTTGTAACGGTTACCTAACGGTTGTGGTGGCCCCATTTTAATACTTCTGGTCTCACCAGACATCGTACTTCATATTCTTGGAAGTTTCTCTTTCCGCCATTTATGTACAGCCGTCTGTCACCATGCCACCGCAAGTTGTGGAGGTTTATCCACAAACTGTAAAGCTACTGGCGAGATGGAAGGTATCTCACTAGAATATTCCTTCAATTTTTCCTATAAATTCTCCCATGGTGTTGGTCGTTCTGATCATAACCATCACACTGGAAGAGTTGTTCAGATGTGTCTGATGCTTTTTGTATGCGAGATATATCCGCGAATTTTAATCTACACCTTGAAATCCCTGTGACTTTTGTTTTCGTTTCTAGAGACTGGTCAAAATGGGTGCGTTCGCCCTTCTATCAAGCTGGATTGATGCTGCCACTACTCCCAGGCCCAAGAAGTTCAAACAATTTCAGGTACTTCATGTTTATGCAACTCAGGTAGATTTATTTTCCTGACTCACTTTTTCTGACAGAGAGTTCTGACTGTTAGCGTAGCTAATTAGCAATGACGCCTGCAACTGTTTCTGTACAGACCGTGGAGTTGAGAGTTCGAATTGACTGTGAAGGCTGTGAGAGAAAAGTGAAGAACGCGCTTACTTCCATGAAAGGTGAGAACCATTCTTCGCACTGTAACTAGAGCTTATACTCCATGTAATATATGTGAGATTTTTTACAATTATGGAATGGGTTTACTTATGGTATGAATTAATGAATGTGCAGGAGTTAGTACGGTAGAAGTGGAGAGAAAGCATAATAAGGTAACGGTGACGGGGTACGTTGATCCGAAGAAGGTGCTGAAAAGAGTGAGGGGAACAGGGAAGACGGCAGAATTGTGGCCTTACAAGCCTTACCATCTGGTTTACTATCCATACGCCGCTCAAGTGTATGACAAGAAGGCTCCTTCTGGCTATGTGCGGAGCGTGGATCCCACTTTATCCACTTACCCCGATGACAATAACAACGCCCCTGAAACATACACTTCGCTCTTCAGCGACGACAATCCAAATGCTTGCACTATTATGTAGTTGTGTGCTTTGTGTAACCTATATAATCTGCTCTGTATATTTGTACTTTGTATCGCGGTGACAAAATCAAACTGATTTTCGCCATTACAAAAATTTCACGAATGAAGTGATAGTGAGGGTCATTGTGCTTGTTTTTCCAGTGAAACACATGGTTTTTTACAATGCAATCATTGCACTATTATCACAAAAAAATAGAAGTTGGCTCTTTCTCCACATGTGTAACATCTTTCCAGAGCCTTCTTATCCATATTGCATGGCATGATGCTATAGTAGTTACTAGATATTCTGTTTCTACAAAATATATTAAGGTAATGAAGTGTTTCTTAGAAGCCCATAAGATCAAATTTATGACCAACCAAAAAGAATATCCTCAATTGTTTTTCCTATCATCAATACTATAGTATAGCAAAGTCGTTGATTTTGTATCATGTAAGTGTGTTGTCTTCAAAAAGTGTGGACCACAATCCATAGTCAATTACGTGTAATATATCTCAAAATTCCTTTTCAACATTGCCATGACTATCCTCGGGAGACTCCATAAATCTAGAAAAAAAACTAATTGCATACACTATGCTACCCATTATTGAGCGGGTATCCTCTATGAGAAGAGCCCTAGATAACATGGGACTCCTATACTACCTCTAGTCTTTTGTGTTCATATTTTACAAGCTTGTGCATGAACATCCTTTACCTAGGGTCATCCCTAAAATGAATGAAATATGGAAGATAGGAGATTGGTACCTCCTCAAAGACTACACTATAATCACGGTCTATGGTTTCAAAGAGAAGAAGTACTTACTGCCAAGATTTCTTATGCCATAAATATTTGCACTATAGTTTATTGGACAAAGGTTTATCAATGATTGGTTATACTTTGTATCAAGGAAGCAGGTACTTACATTTCATCTTCCACAAGAAGTTGGGCCATTTATAGCCAAAACTAGAAAGGCTCAAAAAACCGTACAAAAGATGTTGAATGAACTACATTTTTCTCAGGTACAAGAATGGGTGTATGATCCTCTAGACATAATCTACAATCAAAGGAAAGAAAAAGGCAGAGATATGCATAGACATTAGTTAAGACCTCTCTTGGAGCAAGAAACAAATAAAATGATTTTTGAAAAAGTAAAGGAAGTGCTCCTACCAATGTACTCACAATCTTCTCAATTGTTTGGTACTTAGAGGAGAAAGACTGATGACATGGAAATAAATTAGGAGAGAGTGTCTAGTTCCAAAAGGCTCAAAATAACAAAGATAGAAGATGGTGATGATGAAGAACAAGGTTTCAATAAAGCCATGATGATGATTGCAATTACTACTATAGGCCCACCAAGCATGGTTTTGATACCTAAAGGCCCACCAATTATAGTGCAATGCATATCAATAGCCTTAACCTCCTCAAAGTCCATGACACCTCTCACATCCAAATTGGAAAGGATCCATCATCCCTCATTGTAGAATTTGAAAGTACAACAAAGAAGTCTAAACAAGAAATGAAGAGAGATCTTCAAATTACTGAGACTGGAAATATATTGGACACTTGAATGCTCAATGTCCTAGATTACAAGGGAGACAAGTTGAATTTGGCAGTCTTGAAGGCCAAGGGAAAAAAAGTTCATTTTGCTGAAGACTATGAGGCCACTCAGATCACCTTTGATCTATCCCAAATACCTTTTTCCTGACAAGCTATAATTTTTCTAAGGCTCTTAATGACATTACATATAATGAAGCCTAGATAATTCATCTATGAAGAAATTAAGAAAGGACTACAATAGAGTATATAAGAATTCGAAGAAGGAAGAAATGGAAACCAGGGTAAGAATGTTGAAAATTAAAGCCTTGGAAAAGGTAATTCTTAAAATTTGTATTGTTGAGAATCAATTCCAAGAATATAAGAAGATATTGGATGAAACGAACAAAGAAATCAACCTCCTAAGAAGACAAGGAAAATGGGAGGTCTATCCAATTGAGATAATGGAGCTAACAAAATTTGACAAACAAAAAGAAGAAATAGGGAAGATATTGTATGTAGACACTCAAGAGGCTCAACAATACAAAGATAAATTCATGTTATTAAAATTAGAAGTAGTTGATCTGAAAGCCAAAGGTTGTCGAGAAACTATCGTGATACAAACTCCAACAAATAATCTGGCTATAACTGTGGAAATCCTATCAATGAATGATGAAGTTAATAAGAAAAGGAATTTATTAGTCTATAGAGATGAAGAATTGGTTTAAAAGTAGAGAAAAATTGAAGAATTAAACAAAGGAGGTGAGGAGCGAGAGATGGCATACGACCGAGTCAAGCGAGAGCTATACACCATTAGGAAAAAGCATACCTCTCAAGCCAATATTAAGGTGAACTATCACACTATATGGGATAATATCACCAAGGATATGATAAATGAGGAGCATTAGGAGTAGCTTACATTGTTACAGGAGAAATTGGAATTAGTCCTAGAGGCCAGAAAATAAGAAGGAAGCTCAAAAATGATATCGGAGGCAAAGCCAGAATAATGTCAGATGTTGATGCAATTTATAACCACAAGGACCAGGTAGGATTCATCACTTTATGACGGGGATTTCCTTGTCTAACAATGTGACATGGTCTTCCGAAAGATAAAGCTCATAAAGGAAATAGAAAATAAGGTAAGAGAAATGTCTAACAAGGTAATGAAGGTCATGGGATATTTTGAACCATTATTTAAGAGAGGTTTTCCTAGTTTCATGGACACAAGTGGGATCATTTCACAAAGGGAAGACTATCAATTTGGCTTGGAAGCAGTCAAGAATGATCTTATAATGTTTGAGAAGGAAGGTGATGTAGTGGTACCTAAGGACATCATCAGCCACTTGCGACCATCCTTATACATTATGTTCAAGTAGAAAGAGATCTTCAAGAGCTTGCATCCTTTGGAATATGATTCATTTACTGATTTGGCAATTGCCATTAACGAACCTCGAGACCACAGGTGTCCTTTAGCCAGAGATTGGAACATGATCTCATAGTATATAACCGCAGCTCAAAACTAGTATCAGAGAGAAATGAAGAAGCATGCAATGCCAACAATGTTTATCTCCACGTAGCATACACCATCAACATCAACTGTAGGAATGCAACACATAGTTCAACAATCTATACATTTTCCATAAAATCATCTGCAAAATATGAATAACAAGAAGAATGAGCAGGAGTAGCGAGACCCACCTTGATAGATGGAAGTCTCCAGAATTAGTTAGTTACAAGCTATCAGTTGTTAATTGTGAACTTCCTAGTGGTTTCTCAAAACCACCATTATTTTAGGGTTTAGGTCCTAGGGTGTTGCATCTTATAAATAACTCCATTTTGATGTAAAAAAGGAGGGAAGTGTTTTTGTACAAAAACTTTGTCAACTTTTTCTTGAACTCTATTGTGATAGTAATTTGGATTTGTGGTAAGAGTTGGGATTCTATAGTACATGATGGGTTGTTAGTGATTTCTCCTATGATCATGCAAATTCTAATGTAACTTGAATTCTTCAATTTCAAATTAACAATTGTTCATGACAATTCTTTATGGTACATCTTGTTGTTGTTTAAATGAAATAATTGTATGTTGTCTATAATGAGAAGAATTGAATCATTTTGATTATTCCTCTTATACTTGTGATGTGATATTTTATGGAAATATCACATGGGTTTAAATGGTAAATGCAAATTCACTTTATGTTTATGTTAAATGATTGGATTCTTAAGTGTCATTTTATTCATTCTACCAAATTTCCACAATACATATAACATGTATGTGAAACCCTAAATGTATGAATGCCTCAGAATGAAGGTAGGTGAAAGAACTAAACACAGTAGTCCCTTCCAAAGATTTATGTGGTTCTGGCATAATTTGAGGAAAAATAGATCAAATAACTCAAAAACTTAAAAGGTTCTAACTATGAAAAGCTTAGATGTTCCAAGGCTTTATACCATTGACACAACGTGGTGTGAATTTGGGCCCAATCACCACCCATTATGGGAAGAAAAGAAAATAAAAACCATTTTTTAAAACCAAATTGACTCTCAATGTGGTTACATGCAATACCATTGTGCAAGCCAAGTTTTAATAATCGAAGGTTTTTTATGGAATCAAATAGAAGCTTAGTTATGTTATTTTACTCTAAAATGAAAAGAACTTAGTATTGTGATTGATACCTGTGAGAAACCCCTTATGTCAATTTTATTTATTGTTAAAGAAATTGTAATAAGATGAATGGATAATTTGTATAAAAGAAAGAGGCAATTGCGCACAATTTGGCTTATTAGTATCATTGTAGTTCATTAAAAAATGTCAAACATATCAACATTCAATTATTTTAAACTTGGGAAATGTGAAAGATGGTATCTTGGATCATCCAACCCATGCAAGTGGCAACTTCAACTCAACCAAGTTATTCTTTCCGTTCAACCTAGTCCAAGCACTAACAGGAGGAATTGGCACCCCTCAATTTATTGATCTTGACATATATATGGTTCCATCACAATTTGGTGTGGTAGGTTTTTTATCCCATGCATGTTCATTATTTGACATTAGAGCTAGATATTCATCAAGGCATGGCCCTTTGTTATCTTCATTGGCCCCATTTTAGTAGCAAGCAATGCATGTGATAGAAAGTGGTCAACTTCAATTCCATAATCTCATGGCTGGTTAGGTTTGGAG
>APFE030145598.1:0-12868 GCA_000404065.3 Pinus taeda | reverse complement strand
GAAAGAAGTTTTAATCATTTTTTTATTGGTCGATCAAATAACTTCTATTATATTAGTTTGAAAATACAAAATATAAAATGATTCTCAATTCCAGGTTCACTTTGACCAGATTTGTTAGCCAGTGGAGTCGGAGTATGCAATTTTTTTATTCCGGTGAGCCTTTATTTCGGAAGGGCTAGATAGCCATACATGCCAAAAGAGAAACAAAATAAGAAGACATCCTGTGAACGACATACCAGGGTGGTGGTTGAGGAGGGTGCATAGGAGGAGCTACCATTAGGCCAGGGCGCTCATGCATGTGGAAATCTATGTGTTCGGCTCTGGCCTCCAGTTCATGTAGACGATCATTAGTTCGTCGTTGGCTCCTACGTAAGTTGGCCAACTACTCTAGAATCTTTGTCTGACTATACTGGATGTCGTTTATTACAACACTAACTCGTTCCTGTCCTTATATCTATGCTCCCTGAGGATATGTAGGTTGGCTTGGATGCCCCTCAATTGCTCAGCTAGTGATTCCAAGGTGATTGAAAGGTCCACATGTCCCGGGGAGCGGTCCTGGTCTTGGGATACGTTGCCCTCTATCTCCATGCTCGTAGACCGGATGAAAGGGGGGAAGGAAGATAATGATAAGGAGGTGATGGTTCCTAAAGTCAGATTTGGCAGGGATTATTAACACAACTGATGGAATTTGTTGTAGATAAATTGTTTCTTCTTGCTCGTGCCTCAACCTGCCCAAGCTGGCTGTCTCCTTTGCGGGTTTGTCTCCTTTGCCAGGCCATTCTTGCATACAAACTTATAACCTAGACTTAGACCACAATTTAGTCGCCAACACCCACAATGGCATCCACCACAGGGTCCTGAAACAGACACCGATAGACCAAACTAGAAGGAATGGAGACAAACCTTAGTGCTTGGCAGATCCCACATAGCTCAAGGGTGGTAGAATTCTTGGCCGACCCGAGGAAGAGCTTCCAAGAGGCGTGAAGGCCCCTAGTAAATTTATAATACTTCCCCACCCCAACGAATACTCCCAGATAGACAACACTTTGTCACAGATCGAGCTCCAGTGAGACTTGTCTGGAGCACTAAAATATCAAACACTATGAAACAATTCTAGTGTGGGGCTGGATTGAAAGCACCTCTAAACAGTTAACAACGGAATGGAGAAAGACACATGGGAGATAGACGGTGTTGGAGATTGAAGAGCATATCCAGATGGAAAATCAGATTTAGGAAATGGCCCAAACAGAGGCCTATATAGTCTAGTCACTACCATTTTTTTCAATTCCATGGGAGAGAAATAAAGGCCTTAGACATCCAATTAGGTGTATGAGAGAGGAAAGAGATTGTGGGAGAATAGTTGCAGAGTATAGACTAGTGAGAGAGGCTAGTGAGAACAGAGAAGCAAAGAGTAGGCAGTGAGTTCTGAGAGTTAGATTGGCGAGACACCTTTCTGTGTTGCAAATATTTTGTAGAACTTTCTGGAGTGTGAGTTAGTATAGTGATTGAATCTAGGGGAGTATTGTTCCTTTAAAGTTTATTGTATTCACAATTCTTTGGAAATTAATATAAAAACAAAATTTTTCTCCCAATTTTTGTATAGATGCATTATTTACACTTTTATTCTCATAAATTTTGAAGAAGGATTTTGATGTGTAATTGTATATGGCTCAATGACTGATATTTGTGGCATGTGGAGTCCCGTTTCTCCCCCAATTATTAAGGCAAAAACTAGTGAAAAATGTTAGAAATTGTAATTACTCGCATGTGGAGTTAGCTAAACATATAGAGTCAGTTAACTGAGTGATTGAGTGGTTGAGTGTTTGACTGCCGGGTCAATTCGAGTTAAGTGATAGACGACTTTTAGTGTGTGGTTGCATGTCAAGATATTTTAGGCAAATCGCTAGTTGGAAAAGGATAAATACCCTTCACTGGGTTCATTGTAAGAATCATGTTTTGTTTGATCAATAGAAGAGCTGCAACTCGTGTTTTATTTGTGAATTATTTGTTCTTTGTCTCCTCCACCTCTTAAACAAATTGGTATCAAAGCGACGTTGGAAAAAGAGATAGTCCATAGTCCGCAGCCGCAGCGCCGCACTGTGTGAGTTATAAGAGAATCAAAAGTTTCTCAGTAGCCGAGCTCGTTTGGTCTGTAGACATCGTAGAAAACCCATCTGTTTTGAAGGAGCAGCGATAGCTGCCGTGAACACCCATCGCCTTGTGCTCTCGAAGGAGTGAACAACAACTTGCAGAGCCGCCCGCTATATTTAGAAGTTGAAGTAGCCACTAATTGCCTGCGGTATTGAGGTGTCGTAGCCTTGACCCAACAACCCCCTGTGCACGCAGGTTTTTGGCTTTGCCAAGAGCGTTGGAACACTAATGTGTGAGTTCGTCATTGTGAACAACGTTTACATGCATCCCTCTCATCATCACTTCTGTAGCATTAATAGAGCAAAGTTCATATTTTTTTTTAAATACGAAGTCAAGTTCCGAAGATCATTTTTTTATAGGTCTGAAGGCTAATACGATGTGAATAAAGTCAAGGAGTACGTGGTTTTTTATTGAAAAGTTTACATCATCCATAAGTAAAAGTTCTTTTCATTGTAAGATTTGATAAAAGGGTTTATTAAACAGAGTTGTGAAAAGATTATAAAGGGTGCATTAAAATATTTTTCAAAAGGATTTTTAAAAAGGGTTGTTTTTTAAATCTTTTTTGGGGAGAGATTTATGAAGAAGGTTTTCTCAAGAGAATAAAAAATTAAGGACCAGGGTTTTATTGACAAGAGAATTTAAGGCTATGCAAAAGTTCGTCTATTTGCAGATTTTTTTTTTTTGTCAAACATGACAATGTTTTGGGTGAAGATTGTGCCTTACGGGGGCGCATGTTGAAAATTATATTTTTTTCAGGGGCGATATGGAAGATAGCCTCATGCAATCAGGAAAGAATTTATAAAACATAGGAAATATAACAGTCATCGGTAGCAAAACGCAACTGAAGCATATTAAGAAAAGAAATAAAAAAGAAGAGGCAAAGATCATTGCCATGGTTAGAGAGGTTCAGGCCGCAGCCGAGGAATTGAGAAGTCTATCAAAAAACAAAGAAGAAATTGAGGGTGATTGGTATAGCTTTGATCTGCTACCACCTCCTTTGTTTATAGGTAAATATTTTGATCATTGGGTTATCAAGATGTCGACTTTTCTCTGAGCTAAAGAGTTAATTGAGTACAATTCTAATAACTCATATGATAAAGTATGCGATGCTTTAGCATTGAATTTTATAAAACAGACATTGGATAAGAAGTGTTTGTGCAAGGTAGCGAAAGCTACAACTTCCAAGGAAGCATGAAATTTCTTGGAAGCAGAGTTTGGTGCAAGGGGAAGTGCCATGCAGCGGCAGGTTATGTCACAAGAAAAGAAGTCATCCACAGATCTGAGAGTAGATGAGCAAGACTCTGAGAGGAAAACAAAGCTTGGAGAATCCCACTCAAAAGTGGATGATGGCTGTCAAGACCATAAAATTGAAACCCATTATGCAAGCATGCATATGGATGAAGAAGATGCAACAAAGATTGCAGAGAGAGAAGTTGAAGCCTCTGCGTGTGAAACAGAGCAAGAGCTTTATGATGGTTGTCAAGACCATAAAATTGAAACCCATTACGAAAGCATGCATATGGATGAAGAAGATGCAACAAAGATTGCAGAGAGAGAAGTTGAAGCCTTTGTGTGTGAAACAAAGCAGGAGCAAATAAATGCTCAAGGAATCCACTGTAATATGGATGATGTAGATGACTATGAATCCCACTGTGATGAGACACATGTGGATGATGACTGTACAGTTATATGTGAATTGGTGAATCCAGTTGTAGCTAATGGATTTGGTGAAGTTCAAATTGTCAATGAAGCTGACAATAAGCACATGCATGCTTGGATATCCCACCACAGTGTGGATGAACATTATGTTGATGATATGTGTGGTTTCTATTTTGAAACAGGGATTGATTGTGACATTATGGTAATTGTAATCTTTGATGAAACATTGAAGGTTGAAGCTGCCACTGTAGCAGCAAGATATGAAGCAGTTGGAACTGCTCATGAAGCAGTGTGTCATCTAGTAGCTGTTGATGATCAAGAACAAGATAAAGTGATTGAAGCGTTTTTTATGCGAATATCCACTAACAGCATAAAAGTGGATGACAACCTCCATGCAGTTGAAAAGAAGGCAAATGTAGATTAAAAATTGAAATTGGAGATCTGTAATTGGAGAAATGCATACCCAAGCATTAAAATCACTTCTCCACATATATGTCCAAGCAATCATCAGATAGGTAGAAGAAACTTACCATTTGTTGCATGTATATTGGATGGAAACTGGATTGGAATGTTAGAGGAGAAAAACTTAAGAATATTATGTTGATTTTTGTAGCTTGGGAGGTACTCCAAGCCTTGAGGATCAAGGGTTTAGAGGAAGGAGCTCCACAAGTGGCCTTGTGGGCTTGAAACCTAAGCTTGGGGTTTTGCACCCATCGATGTTTGGGCCAAAATCGTGACGATACTTTGACATCTGATGGATGGGGATGATAGAGGATGTCGAGACGAATCCCACACATCGAGAATTATCAAATTTCGAGTTGTCAAAGTGGAGTTATGATTTTTTTGAAGATGATGGGTTAATATGTCTACTTGGGCAAGTTAGCTTGAGGTGAAAGTGGTGCATTCAACTTCATGGTTTAGCTCTGTGATTACGAGTGCAAATTTGAGGCTAGAGAAAGGAGTAAAAAGGCTACCGAGTTTGGGAGATTATTTCTACAATTAGGTGTGATTTTTCTCTGCGATATAGGTCACAACCCTGACGTAGCGAGGAGGGTGACGTAAGGGCTGTTTGTGGGCAGTGTGGGTATGTCTCCTTAGCTAGATCAGGTCGCAGCAAATCAAAGGTATGTATAAGTATGTTTTGTGCTTGATAGTGCATGGGTCACCTCTGGCTACAGGGCTGCAGAGAAGAGCTACTACAACAAGAAGTTGAAGGGATTCTTTTGAGGTCAACTAGGCCTAAGATAGGTTTTTTCCTTAGGCCGCAGCTCCTAGAGATGATTGCGTTGTAGTATAGGGGGTGTCTCCATATGTAAGGGCAACATTCTTGTTGCTGGTTGGTGCAGAAGTGTAGGGTAAGTAGAGGAGCAACCTCACCCTAGAGCAGTGTTTGTTGCCTGTATTTGGACAACAAAAATGGGCATCCTTTAGGAGAATATCTGACATATTTGGAGTAGGGTTAACGACTGTGAAGTGTGCCCTAACCAGAGCTCAAGGTTGCATAGAACACTAACAACAATATGCAATAGATGGTCTTTTGGTGATGAGGATGTTGGTGGATGGGTGTCTTAGGAGAGGAAAAATTTGAGGAGTCCGTTAGCAACCATGTGAAGGGTCTCCATAGGTGTTGGATGCCCTAACTAGGAGAAAATGCTACAACAAGATTGGTCACTCGTGGACTGTTGGAGGGCAGCATGAGAGTGGACCAAGTGTGGACAGTGCATTGGGCATTTATGGTCTGTTTGAGGACAACGTGATAGTGCCCAAGTTGGAGCTCAGTGTGCACCATCTTCATGGACCTAGGTGGTTGCTAGAGTAGCAGTAGTTGAGCTCAAGGTTTGATCAGCCAGAGGAGGAGTTGAGTGGCCCTAGACTTGTGCGTGGAGAAGGAATTATACAACAGATGATGGGTAGTCCTCCTAGCCCGTGTTCATTGTGGGAGATGGACATCTTATAATGACAGTGGCAACTCTCTGTGCCCTATGTTGGTCTTCATTGGAGCAGCACAAGAAGACAATAGTGGGATGACGTCCCTGAGTAGTTGAGTAGTAGTGGGTAGATTGAGAGTTTTTCACAAATGGAGTTGTGAACAACTCAACAAGAATCTTGATGTGTTGTGCCCTTGATGGACTGAGTCACAACTAGTGAGTAGATTGGATAGTTGAGATTCAGTGGCTAGATGGACTTGGATCGTTGATAGAGGCATTGCTGCAGATCGGGAGTCGAAGGGTCGAGGAAGTACACGGTACGATTGAGAGGAGCTAAGAGAGCGCGCTACAACTAGAGGGTCAAAGTATCTTGCTGAGGGTAGATTGTTTGTCGATGGATCGACACCAAGTCCTAGTTTTGTGTTCTTGTACTAGTCGATGTATGAGGGCCATTATCCCTAGAATGGGAGCCCTAAACTATTGTATTATTCAGTTTGATTAGTAAAACGAAGTTGGGTTGAAAATTGTAAAAAGTCGTCTATATTTTGTGCACTAGTAGATTTACTGTTGTTAAAGAGAGAGTCCATACAGGTTGCTAGAATTTTTATTTTTGTGGAAAAACCTGTGAAAAGTTTTGAAACCAACGTTTTGGACTAGCTTAGTGAGTCCATCATCAGGGCAATGAGATTTATATTTGATAAGAGAGAGCGTGAAATTACAGAGCTTATTAATAGTTATTGAAAAAGATTTTTTTGATGTCTTCTTTTGTAGTCGGCTTACAAATGATTAATTATTAATAATTTTTTTTTATTATTAAATATGTATTTATATTTATTTATTTATTATTGTTATTTTTTATATACCTAATATTTTTATTATATTATTATTTTTATTATTATTATATATTATTATTTTATTTGAAATCTTACCTGTTTAAGATCTTACTATATGTTAATTGTTTTACTAGACTGTATACAATTTTAAAGATTAGTTTTGAATTTTTATGTTAACTAATTTATTATGTGATCTTGTTAAATTTTATTTCAAGGAGAATTAGATAGGGAGCTAGCTATGATAGGTTATATTTATATATTTATTAATTAAATAATTTTGTTTATTTTTTTACTGTTGTTTATATTCCGCTATGTAAAGTAGCTTTGTTGAGATTCTTGGTTTGGTAGCGTTAGAGATTTTAAGATTCTATCCTAGACCCAAAGTCGTGGAAATTCAGCATGGTATCAGAGCATATCTGAGCTTCTTTGAGGGACAGTGAATCACAGTGTGCACAACGAAGCAACTAAGAGGGAGTTGTAGGTGTCTAGATCATGGAGCAGTGGGTTCCACTGAAGACATGGAGATGTGGTCTTTGTTATCACTCTAATATTTCTCAGAAGTTGATTAGAAAGAAATGATTAGAGGTAATCACAAACCTATTTTGGAGATTAGGATCTAGCCTTCCTAATTCTCAGAGAGGACTCTCTCTTTATGATTTAAATTTGTTTAGTTATTTGATTTTAGGCTAGTTAAGATTGTAGTTGGGTTTTGATTTGGATTTGGTGGTGGGATCACTTACTTAGATGAAAAGAGAGGCGTCTTTTTCCATTGGGCTATGGGGTCAAATATCAAGCAAACAGGACTGGATCAAGTTCTAAAAACAGTTTCTACTGGGCAAGATAACAGAGTTACTTCAGATCTCAAGGCTGGATGGTGAAGTGGTTTTCAATCGGATCCAAAGAGAAATTAAGGGTTCCTTAGGTCGGATTATGAAGAAAGTGAAAGAGTTCAACTGGGATGGGAGAGCAATTAAGGATTCTCAGATTCGGATATCAGAAGAAAACATGGAAATGATCCACTGTTCAAAACAGAGTGTACTTAAACAAATTCTGAGATAAATTTCCAGTTAATTCATTCAACTTTAGATAACATTCAAGTTTGTGAAAAACATAAGAAAATAACAAATTTGACAAAGAAAATACTTCACTGTAATAGCTCAACACATGAATCCTGTAATGCAATCTCTTTATTACTTGGTCCAGTTTGCTGACTTGAAAAATTGGTATAATAACCCTTAGGTTTATGATCAAAATAGCTCTACAGATGTATAGAAATCCACCCTCAATACTTCGAATTATAAAGTATTTATACAAAAATAATTTACAAAATATCCCAAGCTGGCTTAGGAATTAATTTAGGAGAAAGAAATATCTTCATGCAAGAAGATAGAGACAACTATTGAACTGTTGTTTGCTGTCCCTGTTTATTAGGTTGTGCTGTCTTTAAGCTCTGATATTTTGCCTTTTAATCTCTGCTTTGCTGTTGGTCTTCATGCTAAATGCTCTTCTTACTCTGATCTTTCCACTGATACTCTTTTACCTGATACTCTTTCATCTGGTTGGCCTGTCATTATCTTTTTACTGTGCTTTTTCACCCTTACTATACATTTTTAAATTTGACTGTGTATTTCTACAGTAGGTTATTCAATTTCTCGCATGTTTCTGCATTTGGTAATTGGATATTGATCATCTTCCTATAAATCTGATCTGCCTCCATGTACTTGGCAAAAGTGGGCTTATTCACAAAAAGGTGCTTTACTTCATGCTGGAGGTAAAACAAGTTCTCGAAAGTCTGGTATAGGACCTTGCCAATAGGCATACCCTTCACAGATGAAGTATTTACCTGATCTCTAGCCACTTCTCTAATTCTTCTGTTGTAGTCCTCTTGTGTCATTAATTTATCATTTATTACTAAGGGATTTGGCAGACCCTTTTGCCTCAAAACTTCAAATTTAACCATGAATCTGTCTATAGCCAGTGGCATGAACTGGCACTTATCTTCCAGGTTTAGCATTAAGTTTCTCTTGGTGAGGACCCTTTTTACTTCTAATATTGTACCTGTCCTGTCAGGTATCTCTAATTCCTGCTATTCATTTTTGGAGTTAAGGAAATGAATGATTCTTGTTGCTTTCTCTGGCATATCTCCCAATTCTGTTTTCACTCTTTGTATGGCTTCTGTAGCCTCTTTCACCAAGTCAATTTCCTAAAAAATTACTTGAATGGATGGCCAAAAATCATTGACAAAGTCAATGATATTCGCCTATAATTGTTCCTTAGCTTGTCCAAGGGGTTCCTTTAAAGTCAATTCCTTCTCCAAGTTTTTGATTCTTTCATTCATCCTGGTTGATTTCTGCACTTTTCTTTGTGCATAATCTGTGCAAGCTTATAGTCAGTGTCTAGACTGGTCACCTTTTCTTTGAGCTTTTTCATTTCTATGGTCTGAATGGACATGTCTTCCATTGCCTTTACCAATCTACTAGCCTCATCACCTGTTGACCCTGTTACTGATGTAGACTTTGTAGAAGCTCACATTATTGTAGCCATTGGCGCTATAGGAGCTAAGGATGCTGCCATAGTGGAAGGTACTGCAGTAGTAATTATTGGGATAATAGTGGCAGGCGCAGTCTCAAGACTAGCTTGTTTTAGCTGTATCAAGCTATCTAACTCCTTTTCCATTTCCTTCAATTGATCATTTAATTGTAAAACCAGGTCCATCATCTCCTCTTGATTTGTTTGGCTCTCAGGACCTCTTTTGTTTGTGGGTGCTCTATATGAGGAAGTTTCAGTGATTTTTTAAGAGTTGCATTGTCCTCATTCTTCTTCTTGATCAATTTCTCGGCAGCTTTGATGTCATTGGGATCATGTCCTAGCTCAATTACCAAGTCCTCCAATGACCTGATCCTGTTGTCCTTGGCCTGTGAGGAGGCATTTTCCAATTTATATTGGGCTGTAATGTTATCCAAGGAGCTTTGCAGCGTATGTGTAGCCATGGCCTTTCCTGTCAAAGTGGAGTAGTGTTGAGCCTCAAAACTGCCCTTTCCTTAGCAACTTTTCTGCTCCCTTTTTTTTGTTTTTCCATGAAGAAAATGCATCCCTATCATCAATAACCAATATACATTGTCTTAAGGAGAACATTTTAGTGATTTACATGTTCTGCTTTTATGTTTTTCTATTTGAATAAGTGTTTGTCGTTTAGCTACGGAACATAGCCTATTCTGCAGCTAATCGGCTGTTCCGCAGCTACTTCCATCCTGTTATAGGTTCCAGGTATCAGAAGGAGAAAATAACTACATGGGAAGCTTGGAAAACATCATGACATGGATCATGTCCTATTCACCAGCCCAAGTCGACAAGGAAGATGGTACAAGACTCCGGTCAAAGGAGAAGTCAAACATAGAGACCTAAGGGAAACAAGACTCTGTTTTGTACATGTTTCACAGTGATGGGATCCGAAACAACTTCTTGAATCCACAGACTTCGACAGCCATCTGTGCAACCGAATCCAACAACGATCACCTTAGATTTATGTCTTCGACAGCCAAGGAAGAGAATTCTGTGTGCTTGTCTGCTACGTGTTTTTGGTTGTAGCTTATTTTTCTTCATAAATAGTTGTATAATTTCCTTATAAATACCTGTGTGAAGAACACAGAACAAGTTCAAATTTCCTCATGTATTAAGCTCAGACTACTGTTCTGTAATTTTGAAAAACTCATTCTCTGTTTTTAATATGAAGACCGTGTGTTTTATGGATATCTGAAAGCGTTTCTTGGAGTTTTGATTGAGTATGCATAACCTAAGCAGTTGCAGAGAGCCCCTGCGCTGACTAAGGTTTCATTTCATTTTGTTTTGTCTTTTATAGTTAAACTGCCAATTCATCATTTCTTCCATAGTGTTCATAACCATTTACTAACTTTGTTTATAATGCAGTCTTTATCATTTTCTTACTAATGTAGAATAACTTCTTTGAGTACAGAATAACTTTCTCTTTACTTAATTTCTTTCTAGTTTTATCAGTAGTTAGAAGTTGAATTCAATAGTGTAGAGTAGTTTATTTCATTCATTGTTTCACTAGCTTTAAATTTCCAAATAGACTGATCAGTACTATCACTGTTCTTGCGATTTTATTACTAGTTTAGTGACTCATGGTGTAGATGAATATTTCTAAAACGCCTTTTTAGTTGATAACTTATCTCAAACTAAGTGGTTGAATACTTCATTCATGCAATGAGTCTTCTCTGCGTTTTTGCATTTATCTTTTTTTAGAATAATGAAGTACAAAATTCCTTAAAATGTCATTCAAGGAGGTTTGTCTTCCAAAATTGAGAGGTAGAGTAACTAAGTATTTCATTTAGTTTAGTTGCAATTTCACTTTTAGTTTTTCATTAAGTTTTGTTTCTGCAATAGACTAAACAGTAGTTGTAATCTCACTTTCAGTTTCAGTGTTTCATTTTAGTTTTGTTTCCATAATAGATAGTTGCAATTTCACTTTTAGTTTTAGTATTTCATTTAGTCTTGTTTCTATAATTGATTAGACAATAGTTGCAATTTCAATTTTAAGTTCATGATTTGGAAACAATGATAAGAGCAGAAATATAAAACTTGTTTTCATTTTTTGATTAAATTTTACTTCCAAATCTATCTTAAAACACTTAGTCATTTTTTCATTTCTTTAGATTCTTAACAAAAGTAGATTTAAGATTTTGTTAAGTGCATTGTAAATCATTAGGAATTAAAAGATCAAAAACCCCCAAAACAACATAAAACTCAGAAACACACATATAGTACACTACACTTCATCAGTTTACGATACTCAGATTGATAATTTATGTAGAGCAATTTAGGACACTAAATTGACCAAACATTTTGGTGCCGTTGTCGGGGAAGTGTAACTAGGTAGCTTTATCTCTTACATTCAAAAAAGAAAAATCAATGACATGCATAGAGAAAGAGACTCTAGGGGTAGATTTATAGCTAGGGGCAAAAGTTCAATTCCCACAACTCCACCTACTCCACCAAGAGTTAGAAAAGACACACCTCCATCCTAGACTCATATTCCCAGCCCTAGGATCACTGGAATTCAAGGGGTAGAAACTCAATCAGAAGATTCTCCTACTTCATTTACCAAAACTGTCTTAGGAGAGCAAAATTTTGAATCTCCAACAACGGGGATAGCCTTTTTTACCTCCATAGGAGAGCCTATTGTAGTTGAAGAATTATGAATACTTGGTGAGAAAGAAAAAGTAGAAATTCTCTCCCATAGTCCATTAATACAAGAACTAGAGGAGGAGGGAATAACCTTGCAGATTGAGCCCTATACTGGATCTGAAGAAACTATAATGGCAGAAGAAGAACAAGATGGAGAATTCTCACTGTTTGGAGGAGGGGTTAGAGGGAGAGGTAAAGGAAACAATGGAGGAGGTAGAGGTAATAATGGAGGAGCAAGAGGAAATAGGGAAATAGATAACTCTTTTGGATTCTCTATAGTGGATGAGGAAACACATACCACAATGAAAAATATCTTACCATCTGTCCTCCCAAACTTCTATGGGTTGAGAAGTGAGGACCTTGAAACATTTTTATTTGAGTTTGAAGTCTTCTGCAGAACTTATGATTATCTAGAAGACTTAAAAACTCAAATTGTTTCCGTCAACATTAAAAGGGGCTGCTTTGAAATGGTTCATGGGGTTAGTCACTCAATCCATTAGAACATGGAATGGCATGAAAAAGACATTTTTGGATAGATACTTGTATTATTGCATGCCTACCAATCATAAAAATGAAGTATTCAAAATGATGCGAAGAGATGATGAAAACGTAGAAGATTTCATTGAGAGATTCAACTATAATTTGAAAAGAGCAAAGATGAACAATTTAGATGAAGAAACTTTGAAAGCTTTTTTGTTAAAGGCCATTAGAGATGAGTGGATAGATATCCTTAACATGATGGGGAAGGGAGATATCTGTCAACTTCCATTGAGTGACATAGGAGAACTATGTGTTCATCTCTCAAGAGGAAAATCTAAAACAGGGAAAGGGCCGATAGATCCTTCTCTTGTTAGAGCAAACAAATCTGCAACTGGATCTGTAAGTAGGGCAGAAATTGACAATATGATTGATGAGTTTAAAATTGATATTTTAGGGAGCCTTAGAGAGCAACTAGACACCCTTAAAATTCAAAACAAGCAGAAAACAGAGGCTGATGTTTTAGCTGTTTTTTGTTCGAAATGCGGAAAGAAACATGCTCTAAGGGAATGCCCTTTAGATGCAAAAGTTGTAGAAACTTGTATGATCTGTTCG
>APFE030145597.1:0-15934 GCA_000404065.3 Pinus taeda | reverse complement strand
AAAGAAATGTGTGAAAACACTTTTACATAAAATAACTTTAAAACATAAGTTACATGTGCTTTTTGAAAAATTATCTCAACAAAAAGAAATGGGTGAGAACAATTTTACATAAAGAAACTTTAAAACATAAGTTACATGTGATTTTTGAAAAAGTAACTTAACAAAAAAAAGACTTGAACCCAAAACTTCTATTCTCATAAAGTATCTTGAAGTCGAGTGAGCTAGTTTAAAAGGTTAGTAATGTTTGGAAGGGAGAAAGGTTTTTTTCTTTTTTTCTCACTGAAGCTTTGAGGTGTGTGCTTAATTCAAAACTTATTTTTTCCTGCAAAACAAAAAAACAACCACACAAACCAAATGAACAAGCAAAATTATCTAAGCCTAAAGTTAGATTTTCCCAGAAACTATATATTTTCTTCAATGTTTCTAATTTTCTGAGATCACACTAAGGCGCAACGGAAAAGAGCATACGCATGAGCAAAATCATTTCTTTCTGTTTCTGGTTTGCCTAGATTGCATAGAGTTGTGGGGCAAAGAGCATACACATAAATGAAAATTTTAGATCCACTAACAAAAAAAATTATAGAGGACTATAAACCGAAATAAATGGAGAGATAAATAATTATAAATGCAAATAAAGACTGTATACCTCCAGATCTTAAAAATGACGTAGCTAGGGCTACTGGAAACCTTTTCGCATGAAATGAAAGGGGGTTCTCACAGGAACAGATGCTCCTAACACAATAGAGCAGTCCTCTTGGCCTGAAAGCAGTCAGAAACAATAGATCTAGGAAACAACAGTGGAATGTAGTTGTACCAGCTTCTATTTTGAATCACTAACAAATGTGGCCCTCGAATACCTCTAATACTATGTAGGCATTTATAGGGTAAGTTCCGTAGATAGAACACCAAAGGACACCACTCATAAACACATCACAGATTAGTACACCAATGCTCTTGATGTAGTTAAAACCCTAAAAGAGGGAAACAATCCACAGCCTGAGCCAACGCGACCACTTTAGGAAATTTATAATGTAAAAGAATCAAAATTTACATAAGCTTCTCTCATGAACGGTCACCTAAAAAATGACCCGTTGTGTTATTTAAATAGATATCATGGACCAATTAGGTGTTAAGCCATGGATCAAGGGTCAGTAATACTGAGGATACAATGATCCATCAGATCACTTCATGTGTAGAACATATCATGACCGTCGAACTATAAGTTACAAAAAGTACATACTAAATAAACACACTTTGCCTAACTATACACTACACCAAGTTATACTTAATTATTTCCTATGTGTCAAAATATCCTAACAGGCTCTCCCCCTAGGCTATATGCAAGCTTCCTCTTACCCTTTTCGTGCACTCAGGTATGTTTTTCTGTTCATACTACCTCTAGAGTGACTTCTTTCTGCATAGTAACATTTGATATTCCAACAAAGTTGACTGGTTCGCGAGACTTTGAGGCATTATAACATATTTTCCATGCTTCCTCCTTAGGTCTATGAAAGGTCCATCTTGGTCACTGCTAATGAATCACTGTACAATGGCCTTTTCAAGCATTCCTTTGATCGTATGAATTGAATTCCGAATTACTGAATATGAATTTCTCTATTTCCTTGCCTCTGATGTTTACGAATTTCAATTTATTGATTTTGTACAATCTGATATACATAGGAAGAGCGGGCCAAGGTGATTTTTTATTCATGTGCAACACTATTGACAACCTTGTGGAGATATGGTAGGAAACTTCTTGCATGACTAACTTATCGATGGCATACATCGGTAGAAGATGTGAAGACTTTTATTTGTCAAACTCTCTGAGGAAAGTGTCATCTAGTGCGGAAAACCAATCTACTATCTTAGACCCTACTTCCATTTCCCCGTGTGACATGCAAGGTGGCTCTTCCTAAAAAATAAACGTGTACAACGGTATGAGGAAGTGATCAATCAAATTTTCTATTACTCCTATGTGGCTGCACTCCAAAATTTTCTTATAGTAGATATGCACAGTAGGCTCTCTTGGTGTTGAGGTCCAATTCATGCCATGGAATGCATTTTGAGTGCAAATTGCATCCAGTAGATAGGCGGAGATGTAAAATCTAAATTGCTTTCCCTTGGGGTGTTTCATGGCATTAGCTATTGGATCTTCAACTGTTGAGCCAAAAATTCTGATAAGTTGAATGGTATTTCTTCATTCACAACCTGGTTCAGTAAGAATTCCCACCCTTCAGGGAAGGTGTCAATACTCTGCTAACCACAGATTCTGCAACATAGAACCATCAAGAGTTGGTAGGACATCCAGAGAGATTTTGTCTTGTAGGAGTTGTTGGGTGTCTGACGGAACTTTGTTAGCTCTCTCACCCAGCTCTCGATAATATTATTTATGCTTAAATAGCTAGTGGTTACATAAAAGTAATAATCCATAAGTGATTCTGGCTCTAGAAAATGATACATGAGATGGTAATCTAATGCTAGAAAATAAGAAAGCCTTTGTCTGCTGGAATTTTTCAAACTCATTGTCTTGGGATCTATATGCGAAATTATTTAGGTGACAACTTATACACATGGGAAAGCCTGATACCTACATGCAACCTTGGGTAACCCTAACTTTGTGACATTGATATACACTTGTCGGTCCTCAAGATCTGCTTTGAAGCTTCTTGCTGAGAAAGCCTCATTAACTTTATGCCATGTGAGGTCTAATTCTTTTTCTATGAACAGTTGACTATTTGAGTAAACTGGCAAGTTCACTGGTGTACTCTTAATTTCCTCCCTAGTGATACTTTCAGTGGTATCCTTGAAGTATATCTCTTTGGTGCCATGATGTCAGTGACTGATGAAGAGAAGTGCTCAGCAAAGGAAATACGTATAGGAGCAAAAGAACTCATGGAAAAGATGAATTAGCTTCAACAAAATGACTCACAAACTAAGATCACAGCAACAACCATATGACTGAAGGGAAATATTGCACAATTTTTGAGGTGAAGGGAGAGGGACTAGATGCATGAATTGTGCATTGCATAGTCTCAGTGGCCAAGGGAGAAGCATGATGTTAGAGACTATGATTGGATGCATGAACTGTGCATTTCATAGTTTCAGTAAGTAGGGGAGCAGCTTGAGGCTAGAGACTGCGCAATGTGCAGTCTCAGCCTGGGCAGACTGAAGGAGAGATTATGCATTGCAGAGTCTCAGTGGCCTAGGTATAGGCTTGAGCCCTGGAACTATGCAACATGTAGTTAGGCTAGCCAGGTACTTCGCATTTCACAGTCTCAAAGGCCAAGCATCAAGATTGAGCCTTGGACTTACGCAATGCCCAGCTAGACAAGGTAAGTGTTGGCCAAGGGAAGGGAAAATTTACCTGGAAAGAGTATGGGAAACTGGTAGATATGAATGATGTTGAAAGTTAGAGTGAATATATGACTAAGGATAGATACACCAGTGCAAATAAATTGCAGAATATCAAAATTCAAAAGGAAAAACAAACATGCATATGGAGTCGTCAAAACGACGACCACTAATGAGAAAAAATAAGAAAATGGATGCGACACTTGTAACAGGTGCATGACCGAATAAACCAACACTTGTACAAGCTAACATAAGTTTAAATGCCAACAACCATAAAAAGAAATAAGAAAAAAAACACTCATAGAATCAAAATAGAAAAATCGAAAGAAAAAGCGACAAAAGATGACAAAAGCAAAACTCACTCAAAAACGCACTGCAAACTCTGCTGAAGGACCCTTGATCTCCTTGGGAATACTAGATATCTAAAATAGAATGTACAAATGACCTCTAGGGGGGTCCATTATATAGATCTAATTTGGTTAGGGTTTATGATGCGCATGCCTAAAATCAAGGAGAAAGTGACATTTGGCGGAAAGTCCAAAAATAAAAACTTGTGTCATCCTTCAAGAAACTAATTAACCACTCCCTATTTTCTAGGAATACATTTTTCTTTCTTATTTTTTCTTTTTCAAGAAACCAACCATTCACACTGTCGAGAAATATTGTTCAGTTCCTAAGGGCTAGGCAACTCCTTGACTCAATGCATTTCGCAGTTTCTGAGCTCAAGGAAGCATTTGCGCATTTTCTTCATTGCTTTACTATGTATACTATAGTTTGCAATTATTTGTATGATATTCTTCCTTCTTTCACTAACGATGTTTGTTGTACCTGCTTGGATTATTTGGATTTTGTCACTTGCCGATGTTGTTGGATTTATTGGTTGATGCTGGGTTAAATTATTTGGCTGCAAAATTGTCTCTATCTGCATCTTTGTGACTATGGGACATCTGGGATGTGGTGTGCCAACTAGTTTTCGCAAAATCAGCTAACAACACCTACAAGGATCTTAATAAACACCACCCATATACTCTGTCACAAGTTTCATTTCTATGTTGCGTGGGTTCTTTGTGAGTCGAAAGACATCATACTAAAAAAATAATAAAACGATATCAACATCCTTCATTGATGCAAATTTGTTGGAAAATGATTAAGATTCTAGGTTCGATATGTTCTAGGTTGTAGCTCCACTTGCACAATTTGCTACAAAATTCTTGAGCTCAAATTGTTGCATGGATTCTTCTAAGGTTGGCCTATGTTACAACAAAAAATTGTAATACTAACAACAACATAAATTAAAAGTTGCTACAACTAGAGTTTAAATGTCTACACATTTTAGGCTAAGAAGCCACTCGCATCAAGAGTAACGGAACAACCTCAACATCCCCCGCTAGCATGGAAATGCACTGATGTAATCAAGAAACCATGAAACATCATACCAACATGTCTCACTTCCAGGTTATGGGACCAGAACAGTCATTGTGAGATAATGCTTACCTTGACGACTTCCTCTGTCTTATTTTGGTCACAAATAACACTCAAGCCTTCATTGGATGTTGATTTCATATGTACGAATCCCCGGGACATCATATGAGCTAGAGATTAAAGAATGTCCTCCATTATGCCAGCTTGAACAAAACCTTAAATGATACCATAAAAACCTTTGAATCCAGGATCAAAACCTTGACCAATCATTTCCTCCAATAGAGAATTTGCTTGATATATGTAATAACCACTCCTGTATGTCTTCTTGGTTAATATTTTACTGATTACAGTTTAATTCTTTGAGAATAACATCATGCTCATGCTTGATGGCACTTTCCTAGAAACAAGAGTTCTCTACGATATTAGACATATATCAAGAGAAATCAATACATCATTTTTCAAGACCTTGGAAAAATAAGTAGTCTACTCTCTAGAAGTGTAAGAATTCAACTAACCACCCATTTTACCAATCTCTCCTTCGAGAGCCCTGAGGACCTGCCTCTTAGTTCCCTTGAATATATTGTGCCTAAGAAGTGAGTCATCCCATTCATCTGGGTTGTATTGAAGCGACTCTCGATGTCGATCCAGATGCCCATGATGGTTGTCTCGATGTTCAAGTTAGACTTCATGGTGACTCTCATGTCATTGGAAACAATTGTGATGAGTATGGCAAGGTACACAAGAATGGGTGTGTGGTCCATCAACCTCCACCCTGGAGAATCATAACAAAGAAACCACTGGTTTGGATTAATATGATTATTGATGTTTTGTAGTGATTGGACTTCCTCCTCTGCGTGCGTCGCTGACCTTGGATCACTATGGTATTAAAGAGGCTAAGGATTTTAAAAGCTTGAGAGTTGAGGATGTTAAGTATTACTAAGCAGGACATCACACTAGATCTGGTAACTTTGACTTTAGATATGGAATTAACCAAAGGGCCTATATTAAAATAATATCAATCTTTAGGTCCTACACTGAAGTGTAATTCACAAGAGCTATTGTCATTGTTCCAACACCATTAATGCCAAATATTGTATTCTTTTGCCACTTCTCAGTCCTACACCACATCATCCTGGTCCTATGAACTCTTCTGCCCCATCACATGTCTTCTTGGCACTATGCAATCCTCTTCCCTCATGCCATTGTCATGTCCAACTATGAAAGGAACATACGAGCTTTGTGAACCACTTTTATTTTAGTGCACACCACTTCATTCCTATCATGAACATCCTTTGAGGGACTACACGAAAGAAGATATTCCTATGTTCTTCCCCACTCGAATTATTACCTGACCTACAAAAAAAAGTCATAGGAAAAGGGCATTCTCTCATGTGTATTCCTACTTCTACTCATATGGATGGATTTGCACCCATCGATTTCTTCAAAAAACCCTCATTACAGGTATGGAAACAAAATAATGACACTCACAACACCACTATGTAGAATACATCTCCCAGTAGTTGAAATTTCTTGAGAATACTCCTATTCATACCATCACTCGTGCCTCTCAACTTCAAGAGATTCAACCCAGAAAAACCAGAAAGTTCGCAGCCAAGAAATTAATGCTTTTGTGCTCTTCCTAAGGTTACAAGCTAGCCAGTCCGATAAACTTCGTCTGACCACAAGTTCAACCAACAAGGCTTCTCTACATCACTCTTACCACTTGAGTGAAGCGAGAATTAGGCTTTTCTCGGCTAGTGAAAATTGTTGGGAAAAAATTTTACCCTCTAGCCAAGAGGGCCAAAAAAACGAAGCAACTAATTTGTAGAAATATAACATAGCAAAAAACACAAACAACAAACTAAAATAAACAAAAATTACATTAAACATTGCTGCAGCTAAAACATGGAACTAGAATCTAGATTAATCTTACATTAACAAAAGCATAATTTACATAACTTGCAAGACCACCCTACCATGGTGGCAGAGAGGTTGTGTTGCTTCAAAAATAAAAGGTTTCTCAAAAATTGCATCTCCTATAACTTCATTGTAGAAAAAGGGCTATGAGTTTAACTAGTCCCCTAAATGTCAATAAAGTTTCAACACACTTAAATTCTTACTTACTACCACCCCCGTCTTAAGAATTGCAGAACTATATTAAGATTTCATGGTGTGCACTAATGGATCTAGGAATTGGTTAGGGGGTGTTTTATCACAGGAAGGACATGTAATTTTCTACAAGTCCCGAAAATTAAAAGAACATGAAAATAATTATGCCACCCGCAATACATATTTAGTAGCGATTATACGTTCCCTCAATGTTTGTGTTGATGACAGACAATGTTAGCCTGAATTATTTTTTTGACCAACATTACTTAAATGCAAGAGACGCTAGATGGTTGGCCTTTATTAGAAAATATAATTTTGAAATCGAACACATAAAAGGCAAGGAAAATAAGGCTGTAGATGTTCTTATTAGAAAAATGTGGTCCTAGGGTGTTAACCATCTCTCAAGTATTACATTACAAATAATAAATTTCCAACAGATGTATGATAACCATATAAACCAGTCACCTTTGAAAAGAAGTTAAATATAGAAAATGTGAACAAAAATTGTTCAAGAAGATGCATGCAAAACTAATCAAGGAAAGGAAGCATCCATCCTCTCATCATCATTTCAAGTGTCACTACATGTTGGGAAAATATTCAGGAGCAAGTCCACAAGTTAGCTTACCTCCCTTCCTTGATCTATAGCTTAGGGTTATCATACTCTTGCGTCCAAATGACAAACCTTGTGCCCAATCCACACAAAAACAATTAGTACCATGTAAAATAAGAAACAAAAAATAAAATTAAAATTCGAACAACCAAACAATGGAAGCTTGAATGGTAATATTTACTTGTAATAATGTCTAATTTTTTTTATAATTTCTACAAAGTGTAGGTAAACATTGTCATGATAAGTATATATTTCATGTAAGGGAAAAAATTGAATATGGGTAATCACTATGGTTGGCACTGAGAGGTTCGAGATGCAGAAGAAGGAGGAAGAGGAAAAGATGATAAGAAACAATAATATAATCAGGGAGAAAAATACATATATATGAAATGAAAATAGGACAATAGAAATATAAAACTCTAGAGCCATAACTCCATAAGTTGTATTTGAACTCTAATTTTGGAATGCACCTACTGAAAATCCCAATCTTTTATCCACATGTCAAGTGCCTTTGTCTGAGCCCTTGCATCAGCTCTAGAAGAATTAATACAAAAAATTCGTTATTAAGTTCATAGTAATCATCGCGTCTAGGACAAGAAGGGGGATTTTCGTCGATTTACAATACATTGGTTTGCATAAAGTCTAAGCATATGAAGGGAGTGGTAGGTAAGGACTGAGACTTGGTGCATCTAGTTGTGAATGTCAACACACTAAGAAAGGGAGTAAATAACCCGCCTGGATAGGTATCGGGTCAAATGCAAACCGTCACAAGCACATAAACACCCCACAATGTGGACATTATTGGGATGAGCCTAGGAGGAGGCTAAACATGAGGGGCAAGGTTTGTTGATGCATGCATAATTAAAACCTCTCACCTCTAATATGAATCGATGAGTCACTCCCAATGTAGGCATAATCGAATCCTCCCACCTTCAACATGGCTCAATGAAGCACTACATAACTTGTCAAATAGTATACATTAATTTCGGATAAGATAAATAAGCCATCTATAATTCATCCTAAATACAAAAATACAATATTCCCCTCGAATATCTTAAAGAATTGTAAATTAATCTCAGGCCTAAGCATCAAAAACTGATTAAACATTCCAGATAAGCGAAATGTAAAACTTATAGAAAAAAATGATGACGAGTAAAGTAACCCACTCTCTTATACAAAAAAACTCAAAAACAAAATGACTAACTATACTTATTTGTGTAACTAATGCCAAATCTAATATATTGAAGGTAGTTAGCTTTCGCTAAGGTTCATCAAGAATGCAATGTTGGTTCATGTTGGAAAGGTTTGGATCGTGAATAAGATATCTGGTTAGTTTAAGTTACATAAGGAAAGATTTTTTTTGTTATTTTTAAAGCAATTTGTATGGTTTGAAGGATATAATTTTGAGTGCAAAATGGGTTTTCGTGTGTTCTTTGAATGTCGTATTAATGAAGGGTGTAAAATGAAAGATACTTTTAAAAACCATACTTATATGGTGTATTATAGGAATATATTTATTTTGTTTTATGGGAAGTTTACATTATGATGCAAGATGTTTCTTGTGGTTTACTAATTGTAAGTTATTATATATTGTAAATAAATTATGAGTGGATTGATTTGTTATTAAGCGATAGAAGAGTAAATATTAAAAATTATAATTCAAATAAACATATAAATTAATTTATATAATGAATATTATTTTAAAATTTTGATGTTTTGGAGTATATATAATATAGATATAATTTTTTTTTTAATTTTAAACCAATATTTAATTGGTTAATAATAGAAATTTTAGATAACTTAGCACGGCTATCTTCTACTTTTATTGAATACATTATTGTTTAGACATGAGACATTTATGTCCTACCAAATTTTAGGAGTTTACTTAAGTTTATAGACTTGGTCGGAAATGCATGCAAAGAAATTATGAGCACTTTGGCTCAAGTGCTTGGCGAAATCCACGGTATTTTTTTATAGCTAACGCCAACTAGGGTTGTCAGCGTTGTCAGGCTTCATCCGGAGGAGAGAGCGGTCCGCGTTGCATCGTGTCGGAACTCTAAGTGGTCGGAAACGAACGAATGTGGTCAACTTAATTGTTTTGACAAATTATTTGGGCTTCCGTATGTTCTATGTTTGCGGGCTCTTTAAAACATGTTAAATCGTGTTTCTTGAGAAGTTTCACATCATATCGGATTTCTTTGCCAGCTATCTATGTATTGTAAACCAGTTGTAGGGTGACTTCGAGTGCTGCGTCGTTGCAAGGTTTAATATTAATCACATTCTTTGCATTCACACTCAGGCACCAAAGAAAGAAAGATCACTGATGCAAACAAGAGCCTCTATTGTTGTATCTGTTACGTTTTGTTCGCAGCCATGGCTGCATACTCTCAAACATCTCAGAATAAGCGAGGGAGAGCTGAATATCTGAATAGTGGATTGCCTTCACCAGACGCGAGGCGAGCTACAAGCGGAACGTTGGGGCATGACTATAATCTCATGGCCTTTCTCGACAAGATCGATAGTGTGGATAACAACGGTGGTCCAGGAGATACCCGTGCTGATATGAAAAACTATTATAGGGCACTTTCCAAACTAGCGGTGAGGACCATTATTATTGTTTGTTTGCTGCATTTGGCTCATCATTTTTATTTAAAGACTTTGAAATAATAAATTAAGTTATTTTGTTGTATTTGGCTTATTATTTTTATTCAAAGAAAATTAAGCCATTTGAAATAATAAATTAAGTTGTTTGAAATAATTTGTATTAAACCATTTGAAATAATTTGTTAGTAATTCACTAGATCAAATATTACTTTTCTTAAATACCTTCTAACCTTTTTTCTTTCACCAAACAAAAACAATTTTAAAACATATTTTAAACTATTATTAGTCCCTGCCTGGGACTATTAGTATTCGCATCGACGTTGACTCCTTATTAATTCAAGTTGACCAAAGCATTTTAAGTGATGTTTTTCTTTTTTATCCAAACTTTTATTTTCGAGCTTTGCTGTTATTTTGCTTTTATCCAAAGTTTTAAAATGGAGGTCTTATTGCCGGGCTGTTGAATATGCAAATCCGAAAAATGATTTTAACCAAAGTCTGGAGGTTGTTGAATGTGCAGATCCGAAAAATGGTTTTAACCAAAGTCAGGATGGCTCAAGGTAGAACGCTGCCCATTGATCGAGCGTTGAATGCATGCAATGCACGTGTCGAGGTGATGAACAAACGTCTGCAATAGCGTAGGGGAAAGCTATACACCCAGCCACCCAACGCTCGGCCTGTTTGTCATTGCTGGCCATGGAGACCCTCATTGGCAGAAAATACAGTCTCGGACGCAAGATCGGCAGCGGTGCCTTTGGCGAGATATTTATCGGTAATTCACTCTCTGCTTTGTCCATCTTCAGGGGTTTCTGTAAGACGATATCTTTATGTTTTTTTTTTTTGGGAAGAATTGAAGAATTGTAGTAGCTGGGATTTAAGTGCGGTTTAAATTGCAGGAACCGATGTTCGGACAAAGGAGGAAGTGGCTATTAAGATGGTATGTCTGTTGAAACTCCTTACCCTGGCTTTTTCTTTTGCTTCTTATGGGTGGGTATAACTGGGTATAAGGATGAATTTATGTAAGGTGGTTACAGAAAGTGGTGCCCAGATGGGTAATCTTAGAAATGGCTATTTAATTTGAATTAATGGCCAGATGGGTGATCTTAGAAATGGCTATTTAATTTGAATTACCATTAATTACAGTGCCCTACATGACATGAATCCATCTCGTAACGTGAAAACCAGGTTCGAAATATAAATTAGGATAGTGCTTGATTGCAGAGCTGTTGTTATTGAGCTGAATTTAACCAGTTGAAACCATGTTTGAAATTGAGTTTCACCGTTAATTATATTCTATTAGAGTATACTTTTAAGCTAACAATATGATTGTGAAACCTGAGCTGCAAGGGTTTTACTTTCTTCTCCCTTACGCACTGCAAATTGCATGATGTTTGTGAGCTGCGCTATCAAAATTTTCAAAGGAATCAATCCCTGCTTAAGCGACGGTTTCTTGCATAATCTGCACTCCTACAGGACACATGCAGCTATAGGCCATACGTCTATGATTTTCAGGTGTTTTTCTGTGAATTGATTGTTTCCATTGTAATGGCTGTCTGCGTGAAGTCACTTGCTTTGAGACAATTAGCGTGTTAGTATGCTTCTCAAAGGATTAACGTTGCAGAAGCCGCTGGAAACAACTAGACCAACCCTGCTTTGTCGAGGCTTGTACAATTTTTTCAAGGAATTATGCGTCTCATCAACGACACTGCTTTTTAAGTTTTTTATTAGGCAGGTTCTGCCGGTTCAAATAGATCATAAATATAGTAGTGGACAAAATGTGTTTTACAAATGACTCCGAAAGCTCTTAATTGATGTTCCTCATTGACTTCTTCAGGAGAAAGTGAAAACAAATCACCCACAGTTGATATATGAATCTAAAGTGTATAGACATCTTTATGGAGGAGGTAAGTAGATGAACTTGCCCTCTTGACTCCTCTTTTTTCTAATTATAGTATGGTGTTAACTAATCGATAAAGGGATATTATCTGAAATTGCAGTTGGTATTCCAAACATCAGATGGTTTGGGACAGAAGGAGATTATAATATTATAGTTCTAGATTTGCTGGGTCCCAGCCTAGAAGATTTATTTCTGTTTTGTGGGCGTAGATTCTCGCTGAAGACTGTATTAATGTTAGCTGATCAGCTGGTAAGTGTGATTTGTGTAAATTACAATTTCTGATATAACAAATATTTAATGGCTCAGGTGGCCACTGTAGCATTTTTATCAGTTCTATCTTTCATGCTTTCTGTGATTGCTCTTGTAGCTATTTTATCTGTTATATCTCTTATGTTTGTTGTTATTTCTTTTCTTTTACCCCTTCCTTTGGGACACTTTACACATGTTTGTAATTTGCCTGATTGACTTTCTATATATTTGGTTGTGTTTAAATGTGCATTCTGTTATTGAGATCTACTGATTTCATAAATTATGTAGATTGAGAGGGTGGAATATATACATTCAAAATCCTTTATGCACAGAGACATGAAGCCTGATAATTTTCTTATGGGGCTTGGTCAGAAAGCAAATCAGGTAATGTCCATCGGTGTTTGATCTAATTGAAGTAATTTGTCAATGCACTATCATTAGGTTATATATTGTTTCCCTAGAACTTGTATATAACTCATCATGTGTAGCTCATTAATATGATGCAGGTCTACGTGATTGATTTCGGTCTTGCAAAGAAGTTCCAAGACCCAGTGACCCTACGTCATATTCACTTCAGGTCTTGTTTTGTGATGTTATCTGTGATTTAATTGCTGTTTTTCCTTGATTTGAAGAGATGTGCATAGTTGCGAAGTAGTGGATCATGTGCATTTTAAAAGCACGAGGAAACTACAAGATAATAGACCCTGTTGATTGGAAGAGTATATGGTCAAAAAAAGTTCTTCATGTAGATAGAAGCGTACATTTCCTGTTTTTAAATACTTTAATCTTGGATGCAAGAGTGTGGGTGAATTTAAGAAAAGTATATGGCAGTAGATAATTTTCTCATTGTGGAGTGCCTTGTTACTTCTACCATTCTATGACTTCTAAGAATCTTTGCCATGATACGGCTCCAGAATTTAGTGCTTGTCGGATCTTTAAGGTTGCCCAATCAAGCAGATAATTCTACTGAAAACCTGGCAAACATGAGAAGCAGAAAAACAAATATGGTGTTGTAAGGCACCTTATTGTCATTTTATGTTATAAGTCATTAACCCCTACAATCTCCAAAAGAACCAATTATTTGACAACACTTGCAAATCACAATTAATAGTTTTGAGTCATGACAGATCTTATCTACTGCACATTGAGATCAATCACTCTTCAGATTAGTATTTCTTCAAAACACAACCATTCTTAATTCCACCTAATTTAATGCTTGCTTGCTAATCAAATTCTTTGCCTTCTTTGTCTTTTTTCATCTCCAATAACCGTATCCCAAAAATCACTTCAAAACACAGCATTTTTTAATCTTATTCTATACAATATTTGTGCTCTGATAAAAAAATTTCCCTTCCTTTTCTGTGTACACTATACAGTTTTGCTCATCTTGAATAAACATATAAAAACACTTTCACCAAAAGCATATTCTTAATTGTCTCCTCGAAGATTGAATTGATAACTCTTATTGTGGCTGCTAGGTTTAGCTCTCTGCTCCATATCTCTCACCTCTATGGCTTGTGCTGATTCCATTTTATGTTCTCGTTGCTGCTTTTATTTTTGAGACGTAAACAACTCTTATCTGCTTCTGCCTTTGTTTCTCGAAGGCCTTCTAGTGATTTTACTGCTGTTATTCACTTTGATACATGGAATATCTTTACGTGTAAAATTCATAATAGAAATGGAGAGTTTTTCAATGTTCCCTGAGGGTTTGTACGGAATTTATCTACCTGGAAACTCTCTTTGTGATAGCTACTGTAAATTCTTAGGGCTTCTGTTCAGTTATTTTTTTTCAGACAGTAAAAAATTCAGCAACTAGACACCCACAACCACTTTTCCTACAGCTCTGATATAATGATGGAAGATAGCAGAAATACACCAGAAAATGATCAAAAACACCATAAAAACATTAAAAATCAGACTTGAAACTTTAAAAATCAGTTCCTGAGAATAAATATAGAGTCAAATTACATTAGAATGGTATCATACAAGGTTTCGCATCATATGAGGTGTTAATGAAGAACCATAACTAAGTAGATCAACACTTTTATATTAATGTAAGAAATACATACTGCTGGGTTGAAGGAGAACAGCTTGTTAAGAGAAGCAATGAACTGAGTAGACTGCTGATATATTGTCTAGCAATTGTTGAGAGGGAGAAACCGGCCAGGGTGACACTATTTGAAACTGCTGTTTGAAGCACTGTTGCAAAGATTGCCAAAAAATCAGCGGTTTCTAATATTTCTGGGATCCCCACCCAAAACAAAAACTCATAGTCAAGTCACTTATTTTGATCATACAAGGTGGCTGATTGCGCTTCTGCTAGTGAGAAGAGCATTCTAGTATGCTGTTAGATGGACAAGCTGTTGTTTATTGATGTAAGTTTATTGATTTGAAGAAATTGAAATTCATCCGAGCTAGAGTGAGTTTTAATTTCGAGCTAGTTCAGCAGCATCCGAGCTAGTATCTGAGCCAACAGCAACATTGTCAAGGGGGGGAGCTTCAGCTTTAGGCAGTCGTAAAGCCAAGCCATCCAGGCACATGACTTCAAGCACAAAGAAAGGCCTCACAAATCCAGGCAATAACTAATCAGGTGTGTTTGAAAAAACCCCACGATCTTATGCTAAGAAAACACAAGTTGTTTGCCTTCTAGCATCTTAACCTGCAAAAGGTGTGTTTGAAAAAACCCCACGATCTTATGCTAAGAAAACACAAGTTGTTTGCCTTCTAGCATCTTAACCTGCAAAAAACTATGAAAATGCGGAAGTTTCTTAACTAATTAGCTATTGAATCTGCTCATGCATGTGTATATTAGCTATTCGTATTGACAGAACTATATTAGCTATTCGTATTGACAGAACTACACAATACCACATACATTATTTATGTAGTATATCTTTGTAGCATACCACATTCTTAACTAATTAGCTATTGAATCTGCTCATGCATGTGTATATTAGCTATTCGTATTGACAGAACTATATTAGCTATTCGTATTGACAGAACTACACAATACCACATACATTATTTATGTAGTATATCTTTGTAGCGTACCACATTAAACGTTCCGTTTACCATAGATGATAATCTTCAAAGATACCTTCGTCTAAAAATAAATAAAACATTTGACACTTTCATAAGATAGGGTGAATTAGATATCCATACGTTGAGATTTTCACAGTAAATTATCTCTTTTTAGTTGAACTTATTAAATCGAGAGAGTTAACAACTTAAAAACAATTCATTTCAGATCGTAACAACTCTTTCCATTTCATTCAAATATTTTCATTTAAATATAATAAAAGTTTTTTAATCTCCACTTTCTATAAATAATCTGAATTTAACTTTATTTATGTTTGCCGTGTGATATATATTTTAGCATAATAATATCTATATTGACATCTATTTAGTATACTTACGCTATATACAATTTTGTTTAGCATATTAATATAATTATATTTTCATTACCTATATTGACATCTATTTAGTATACTTAGGCCATATACAATTTTGTTTAGCATATTAATATAATTTTATTTTCATTTTAATATTTAATTATTATTTTAATATTCAGTTATAATTTTAATATTTAATAATTTATTGTAAATCTAATTTATATTAGACTTACTTAATACTGCTCTTATAAAGTAGTCTTTTATAGGCAGGGACTGGCGCTACGCAGTTGCCCTGCCCTTGTT
>APFE030145593.1:37569-53035 GCA_000404065.3 Pinus taeda | reverse complement strand
GGGTGCGTGGAAATTTGAAGGCTGCTCAAGACAGACAGAAAAATTTTGCTGATCGGAAAAGAAGGTTTAAGGAATACTAGGTCGGCGAACACGTATACATCAGAATTCAAACAAAAAGGAGTACCTTACAATGGGGTGGATGTGCCAAATTGGCACCCCGGTTTTGTGGACCTTTCCAAATCCTCGCTAGGATTGGCCCAATAGCGTATCAACTCGCTTTGCCAAGCCACATCCGAGTCCACAACGTATTCCATGTCTCAGTGCTCAAGAAATATGTTTATGATCCCAAGCATGTGATTCAATGGCGGGACATTCAGGTAGTAATTGTTGCTGCAATAGACTGATAAAATGTTATTGAAAGGAAAAAACTAACTCTAGGATTGTGTAATGCAGGTCGAACCGGAAGGAGAGGTTCTGGTCGAACCTCTGAATATCCTCGACCGGAGAGAAGTGCAGCTGCGGAAACGAGTCATTTCCCAAGTTAAGGTCCAGTGGCGACACTACGGGCCTGAGGAGGCCACTTGGGAGGATGAAGAATTAATGAAAAGGACGTATCCAGCTTTGTTCATGGTTGAAGGCCACCGGGACGGTGTCCAATCTCAGGGGGAGGAGATGTAATGACCTGGATAACTAAGTGAATAAATTAATTGTTTTACCATTTTGAGGAAAAGGTGAAACAAAGACTCTTACTTTTTATATATAAATATATTATCTCTCCAAATTGAAAACTGAAGTGAGTAAATTGTCTATAATAACTTGGATTAAAAAGTTATTTCATTTTTTTCTGGACAGCTAAACTGATTTTCTTTTAACTAGATATACATGTGCATACATCTATCAAGAAACAGTTATGAAGGGGAGAAACCCTAACTGTTTCCCTATTCCCCATATGTAGATGGAGGAAAAGACCCGGGGGCTGTTTAGGAACAGGCAGGGAAAAAGAAACTGGAATAACAGAAAAGAAAGGAAGTGCTAAGTCTGGTGAAGACCAGATAGCACCAGCATAGAAAGTGCAAAAAGTTTGCTGAGGCAGAGGCCTAGCAGAGAGCTTGGGGGGAGATTAGTCTGTATGGACTAGTCTCAAGGTTGGGTGGAAAACAAGCAACAAGAGATAATCATCTTCAGGTCGAAGAAGGTCTGGAAGCCACAGTGTTAGTACAGGTATGTACTGCCACAACTGTGTAATTAGTTGATCCCTGATATTTTTCCAGTACCAGTTAACATTAATTAGACATTAAAATTTGCATAGCATTTAATTAACAGTCAGAGCGCTGTCTGTCTTAGTCTCTTGCATATTCAGTATTCTTTGTTTACCAAAAGAAAGTACGTGAGGAAGCAGTTGAATAATTCATGTTAAGGGTAAATCCGAGCACGATGACACCTGAAGGGATTTGCGATATATTAATGCCATAATAAATTATTATTTCTGTAACATTTTATTCACTGGTAAAGGAACCTGTAACTGTGCATATATAAAATGAAAGGCGGGGTATCATATACCCTCGAAAGAAGAGCGGTAACAGTCAATAAAATTTCAAAAGAAGCTGTAAGAAAATAATGGAACTGAATATCAAACATTTTCAATACTAGGTGCTAATTTGCTTCTATACACAGATCATATTATAGGTACTGCAAATGCAAATGTAACCCTCGACTGAACAGTACAGTAACATAATTAAAAGAAACAATTATAAACAATGATATCCCCACATTCACACATGCACCCGGAGTTCGAGTCTATAATTGCTGTATGATGGAAAGACCGCCATCATGTAGATGCGGGGCTGCATCTTAGATTTCAACTCAGAAGAATATGGTTTCCCACGAATACTTCTGGGGTTAATCGAGTATCAAGAAACCCGCGGGTATGAAACCGAAATTCGATAGTTTACAGTAAAACAAAACCCTACCCATGTAAGGCAAGGATCTCTGGTAGCGAATCAGTGGCGTAATGCCGCCCAGAGTTAACAAGTAAACTACAACCATGACGCTCAATTTAACATGAAAGTATAGAATAAAGCATATATATATATGGCGGAAACATCTGTAATAGAATAACGCATATAAATCTGGTGGAACATCTGTAAAGACAAACAGTATGAAGCTAAATAGCTTTAAGCCGAGAAGCAGAAAGCTCCAATAACCATAAGCACAATCTTTAAACTAAACTGGTCAATCTCATATGCCAAATCAAGATGCATTTTGCAAGATCAAAGAGAACATCTGAATGTATCAATACAGAAGTAAAATATTCTTATTAAGCAAACTATTCGGATAGGCCGAAACCCTGATACAGTTCTTAAAATTCTGGAAGGTCGAAAGTATGTAAACAGTTCTTAAAGCTACTGGGAGGCCGAGACCTAAAAGTATAATGTCTATTAACCAGTTCGTGAACAGGAAACCCGCTCTCGGGGTCGCCGAAATACAGTCAGGCTGTAATAAAATCGAAAACCCCTTAACGGGAAATTGTTAAACAAAAAGAAAAAGAAACAATAATTCTGGAATGAGTAAAATGGCGAATGCCACAGTATCATCTGTAGATGGCATCATGGCCAGAACTCTAAAATAGACTCACACCCTTGCAGAATACGAAACCACCTGACAGAGAGAAGAGGGATATTAAATTAATACCCATTGTTTTAAACATTAAAATTAACCTATGGGTGTAGCTCTTACCTTGCAAAAGTCGCCAGTGGTACCCAACTGTAGTATCTCAAAGCGGAACTGAGTCATGGACCTATTCGCCATTTCGCACGGTTAAATTGGTTGCAGACCGCACCTCATAACAAAGAATACAAGAAATATACTCATTTACAGGAAAAGCAGAATCGAATAGAGGATTAAACCTTCAGAAAGATAAACGTTATGAGCGTAAAAACATTCGACAGCATTCATATCAAACCAGAGCGCAAGCGGAATCACCTGAACGACAGTCAAGATAGGAGAAGGCGCGCGCAGCAGAACCTCTCGGATCAACTCCTCCGAAGAATGAACCTCAGAAACCCTAATGCGGGGTTTGTAAGGCGAGACAGCCAAGGTAACCTCGGTCGATGGCGGGATTGAATCCCCACCGTCGATCTCTGTCCTCATCCCGAAGAGTCGAACAACTGTCCCCACATTCAATTCACTGCCTCCTCGCGATCTGCAACCAGGCTCGTTGAATCGGCAGCGTCCAGGCGGGACACTTGTCCTCAAATCAGGCCATGAATATTTAATAGTCAAAACCGTCGTGCACTGTTCAATCAGATGGGTTGATATCATAAAATTCGGTTGGTAAATATTAATTATGGTGTAAAGTGGCGGAATGCCAATCACCATAGTTATGTGTTGGCAGCATCACCATAGTTTTAAACATTGGCAAATACCCTTAAATCGATAAATAAAATTTTTATTTGTACTGTGGTAATGTTAATATTTTTACTGTTATGATGTAGATTATGACTTATAGAAGACTCCAAATATTTCATCATCACTTTCGTGGAAATTTGAAACCACGACACTTGTAAATTTAAGTAAACGCTGTCAAACTTCATAATTTTAGGTGTTCTAGAAGTTTTTGATGTGCCGAATCCAGCTGAATCCATTTCCACCATCAAAAACATGATTCAAACCATACATCTAGAAAAAAAAATTACATGCAAAACAATTGTCCAGCTAGATAGAAGACTCCAAATATTTCATCATCACTCTCGTGGAAATTTGAAACCACGACACTTTCTCCAATTAATAATTGAGCTTTGAAATTTTAACCGATTTAGAATGGACGCAAATGCTCGAATTCACAATTCCAACAACGTATAGCTCAGATTGATCTTTTCAGTCACCGTTTCCACGAAAACAGGCGCGATTCTGTTAAACTTAGTGTATCGACCGCACAAAATACTAGATTTATTTCCAAGTTTCGTGAACAGAGACATTGCCAAGGTACATACATGGCTATGGTTTTCTATGCATCAGAGTGCATATATATCCGCGAAAACAATGATGAATAATAATTGTTATTATAACATGCTTCCCCATCAAATCCAAAGATGTGAAGCAATTTCAAAAGTAAGGCCTTCGTTGTTTCCTCGAAACGAAACACGGCATTAACTTCGTGAGAAGTTCATCGAATTTCGAAAGAAAGTCTTCTTTGTCCTTCGAAATGAAATACAGCAAAAAAGTCTTCGTTGTCCTACGAAATGAAAGAGAGCAAGAAAGTCTTCGAAACGAAAGACAGTATTAACTTCATCAGAAATTTAATCGAAAAGAACATTCATTGTCACTGCGCACAGAAATCGAGTAAAAGACGAGTTTGGAGGACACGTTTGAAAGAGCTTTTCCTATTTCGTATTTTATAGGAATTTTAATGTGGCTTGACATGGGTCGGTATAAGACGATACAACACTCGGCTATGTGATAAGAGAGAAAAAGAAAATAGCGACCTGTTATATCGTCTTATATTACAATTTAGACTAATTGTAACTTTATTATTTGAATTTGGCAAAAATTTCAAAAAATCTGACTGGAAATGTTTAAATCACTTTTTAATGATAAAAATAGATCATTAAAAATAGATTCCGCATTAAGGTATTTTAAGATGGTGATTTTATCATTTTAATTTAGTAATAATTTTAAGAGATTATTTTTATTGATGTTGATTTTATGATTTTATTATTTAAATGTGGCAAAAATTTCAGTATAGAAATATTTAAATCATTTTTTAATGATAGAAATAAATTCAGCATTAAAGTTTCACGGTCGGTGATTTTATCATTTAAACATTTTTTTATTATAGAAATGGCTTCAGCATTAAGGTACCCAAATTTTGACCACTGTAATCTAAATTTTCAAATATTTCGGCTAGATTTTCCGAGAATGATACTGGATCTTTTATGGTTTTCCACTGAAATTCTAACCTGTTTAGACTACCCTTTTGAATGTTGATAAATAGAGTTCGACCTTTAATCATCGACCATTTTCTCGTCGTCTTCCTATTTCTTCGAGGCTAAGAAACATCGGGGATGACTTGACGTCCAAGAAATTCGGTAAGTTATCTAGCGGGACCACCGTCGTTAACATATATATTTACGTGTAGCTGGTTCAGGGAATTCATGGTAGCGATTCTTCAGGAAAAAATGGACATGCTGGAAGAAATATACCGCGATGGGGACGTGCAGCGAGAGATAATGGACGTTCCAGGCTTCAGATTCTATCCCACAGAAGAGGAATTGCTTCGCTTTTATCTGACGAAAAGAGTCCAATGCGACCATCCTCTGGAAATCGATATGATTATACCAACCTTGGACTTGTATCAATATGACCCCTGGCAGCTACCACGTATATTTCACACTCTCGGCTTCCCCTGTTTCAAATGTGAAAAAAAAAGCAGTAATATTAACCGGCGCACTCTTACTCTTGCAGGTCTGCCTCATGTTGGCGACAGACAGTCGTTCTTTTTCGTTCCAAGAGTTCACAGGAAATCATCGGGTCGGCTTAACAGATTAACGTTGTCAGGCTTCTGGAAGTCCACCGGTACAGACAGAGCAATTCGCAATGAGCTGCTCCACTGTATCGGTATAAAGAAAACTTTGGTGTTTTATAAAGGAAAAGCCCTCGGCGCACAGAAGACGGAGTGGATCATGAACGAGTATAGGTTACCAGATTTCAGCTCTTCCAAAAACAAGGTATTTTTTTTCATCTTTTTTCAGTCTTATACTTCCTGTGTCACCCGGAATGATTAAAATATTAATAAAATGAACATGCAACCTCCTTTATGCTTTATTCTATTACTATCTGTTAATACGGCCAGGTTCAGGATCGATTTTTGACGGTTGCTTTGAGAGAAGTGAGATGCTCTGTCAGGGTGGGAAGTATGTCGGTTCTCTTATCTCGTGTAAAGTTACTGAAGGAATGTAAGTTGGTATATGCAGAAGCACATGGATATGGTGTTATGCCGGATATACAGAAAGACTGCTTCCCAGAAATCGCTGGAACAACCTGCAAAGCCTAATCACGTTGAGAAAGAAGATCCAGCTTTTTCAGGTAGGGATAAATATGAAGAAAATCTGTCTAATTCATTCACTCTTAACGGCAGCTACCAATTACAAAATGCAACAGGAGAAACCGGAGCTTGTTCATTGCATTCTCAGAATCAAGAGACAGAATGTTCTTCATATCTAAGTAACGCGAGCGATGAAGATAGTTTGTTTGAGTGCCTTGAACCGGTCATGTTCTGTGACGTGACTAAAGCCTGCAAGCAACAGCAGTTAGAGTTACCCACGTTGCCTCTGGATTGGTTGTTTAACCATGAGGCTATATCAAGTCCATGGGCAGACAATATAAATGCATGGACACCTTACGGTCTTCTGTCTACCCCATAGACATTACAAGTTCCATTAGTTTAGATATCGTTACACCTTTTTCTGATGGTGCGATTACTGTAAAGGTGCTGTTGATTTCTCATTTTTCCCGCGGTCTCTTACAACTCTTATGTCTTTTCCTCGAAAATTTCAATGGTACAACTGGTTATATTCTTTTATTTCAAAAGCATCATCTCGATTACTGAGCATATTACACCACCGATGAATAATGAGTAGTCTAAAATTATTGAATCTGGTTTTACTGGGTTTATGAACACTTTGCTAGGATTTCACATTTACGCAGTGTGTAGTGGACATGTATCTATTTTACGAACATAACAGACCTTTTGTCAAAGAACATATTGTTCAATCTTATCGGATGTAATAGTCCAATAGTTTTATAACAATACTATATCTTCGCAAATCCAAGTCTTTGAAAAAAAAATTATTTGGAAATCTGATTATATCAGAGCGTTTTATGGATTCTGACGATGACACTGATATATAGTCGATTTGTTGAAATGAGATAAGGTAAGCGCTAATATAGTCTATTCATTAAAATGTAAAATGCTAATACTATTTGGAAAAGTAAAGGGAAGATTTTTATTATTCCAAAATCATCATAGTTCTATTCTAACATTTTGAAGTGTTTTTGAAGTGTTATTAATATTTTTCAGAGTGTTAATGTTATAAATATTTTTAAATTTAAATTTTGAAGATAGTATGGAGTTTATAAATGTCTTTATTTTGGTTCTAAATATGTCGGTATATTAATTCCGGATAATATTTGATTTTTTTAAATGTTTTTTTATATGAGTAATTTTAGGTGGATGACTTTTAATAATTTATAGTTAAATGAACTTATTTTTTGTTTTTTATCCTTTGTTTTTAGAGGTTGGTTTAAGTAATAATCAGTGAAAAAAAAAGGTGGTTTTGACTTGAGTTTTAAGTAATTTTAGGGAGTTTTTTATTTCTATGTTGTTTAACTTTTTTATAGTTTATATAGATGTTCATAATTATGTTTTTAATGGGAAAAAATACTTCCATGACGAAGATTTATATAGATGTTCATAATTATGTTTTTAATGGAAAAAAAGTACTTCTATGATGAAGATAGATAGGATAAGTGTATTTGCATCAAATTTGAGATTATAAGTTATAAATTAGTGATGAATTTATTATATCTTTCTCCATGTTTTGGTTGATGTTGTGATAGATATATATTTAGTGATATTCATATGAAGGAAATTACTTAATGTTTTATTTAGTATAAGAAAGTATCATGGCTGATCTTCTTGGATTTAATTATCATGACATTCATTTTTCCATTATTAACAATCATATTTTTGGATGATTCTTATTTGTTCGCCAAGATTGTAAGGAATCCTCTTGAAAGAAACAATTCTCACGAAGCGAACAAAAGAAGCGTGATGAATATGAGATCAGGCCAATACAACCTTATTGTTCTAAACACTATTAAAAATTGTCAATATATATGCCAAGAAAGGAAGGTGACTAGGGACACTTCTCATACAAGATTTTCATAGCTTAAACTTTTATCTCTTCCGATCTCTTCCAAAAATTGTGCAACACCCCAAGTCCTTAATCCTATAAAATATTGTAATTTTAATTAATTATATTAATAATTTTATAGTAATATGTTAAATTTAAATAGTTAAAAAAAAATATTATAATTATTCTTTAATAATAAATAATGAAGAGGTAAATCCTTATACCCACACCCACACCCACACCCAATACGAGAAGCCATGACAGGGATAGAAATAAAGAAAAAATGGCTTTATTGAACCAATCATTGTGAATAATTTATTAGTTGAGCCAAATATTCATAAACACTATTATTTTTAGCTTTGGCACAGATGTTATAAGGACTTCCATATTTACTTCTATATTTATAGAAGTGTTTTAGTTTTATCCCAATTTTATCATCCAAAGTATGAGCATAGTACAATCCAAAGACTCCTCCTCTGACTATGATGAATAGTTTTTATAGGAAATGCATCAAGAAACACCTCCTCTGACTATGATGAATAGTTTTTATAGGAAATGCATCAAGAAACAAAACCCTTAAGGGAAAAAGCAACGAATTGATATCAAAACTCATGGGAGTGCTAGAAATAGAAAAAAAAAAACATCGGTGCAAAAGACAATGAAGGATTTGTGCATCTATGAGAATGAGTGTAGGAGACTCTGATGTGGAAATAAAAAGGAAAACGTGAGGATTTTGAGATAATGCATTGTGTATTTAACTATAATCCACCTAATTGGGTGAACCAAGCTAGCATTATAGTCCTTAACATGAGCTAGAAAGCCACAAATTGAGCATGGAGATGTTTGATGTAAGAACGAAAGCAAAAAAGGAAAGGAAAGTGCTAAGGTATGGTTGGGTTGGTACAGGACTCCCTTTATGGTATGGAAACTTGTTTATGAAATATTTCTAATGATAATAAATGTTGGATCAATAGCTTGAAGGATCGTATATTTATTTATATATGGATGGAGGATAATGGCTTCCATCTCTAAACCACTAATGACTTAAGAGATAATTTTCCTCTCGGTGATTACTATGAAAAACAAATGAGAAAATTTCATAATAGTTTGAACTTCATTCTGGGGCCACTAGCTATGAAGGATATATTAGATACTTGAGCCTATGGTGGGATAAAACATGGCTCAATTGTCTCATTGCAAGAAGCATTGATCTTGAAGTGATAACCATTGTGGACTTGTAATATGTAATGTAAAACATATTAAATGAAATTAAAATTATCTTAAATTGTATATGTGTAGGGACCTTTTTACTAAATAAACTTTCAAGTCTTTATGATGGTTGATCATGGTATAAGTATTAAATATGACCATGATGATGGTGTGATGATTTTATTGCTACCTATGGATATTAATGTGCTCTTTTGATGTATTTTCATGATTCATGATTCTGAGCATGGAAGTGACATATACTTAGTCGTGGATATATTTAATTTTTAGGTTTGTATATTGATTTATCAATTAAGACGATATATAAAATAAGACATGGGATATTAAACACTCAGCATTTTGGAAAACTACCATAGATGGTTGGTTGTACTAAACTCTCAATTGAGAGTCTCAACTAAGGGAGATTAGTTTCTTTAGATAGGCCAAGTGAGTTTCAGTCTAATATCATGATCATAAGGTCTTATTGGTTACATGGAAATAGATGGAAGAATAAAAGCATTGATGGTATAGTGGAGACTCAAAAGTTGGAGTCTTCAGAACATCTAATGTCAATGGTTATAGAATTCATTGAATAACTCTCGATCTAGTTAGAATTTTGCTAGAATATTTCATGTGGGCTTGTGTAGACTTCATTGTCTAGTTTAAGATTTGAGAAGTTAAGTTGTAACTTTTTTTACTACTAATTAGTTGTAAGATTAAGATTTGAGAAGTTATGTTGTAAGTCTTTTTAATTGGTAAGATTCCCTTCTTAGGATGGGAAGGTTTGAAGGCTTCAATTGGAGAAAAACTTTGAATAATTGCCTTTTTCAATGCTTAAAGTAAGGCCTCGCCAATGGCTACGGAATGGACGATTTTAAGTGATTTTGTAGGATGTTAACGATCTCTATTTCATCAAGATTGCTATCCGTAATTTAGTGACAGATATGGGGTTTTTTAAAAGTAACGTCGTCAATGCTTGAACATTTCTCGTCTATAAAGAAATCGCAGAAAGAAATACCCGTTACTGCGGAGAAATTGATATTTGAAGGCGCTCAGCGTCTCTGTAACGTTCGTATTTCCTTTGGTTTCTTTCCTCATCGGCCGCATCTTATATATTTTCCTGAATAAAATAATTTTCTTGCTCCCCTCGTTTATAATTTGTCATGGAAAATATCGCCGTTAAAAAATTATCCTTTAGCTCCAGGCAGCGGAGGTCGAGTAGCTCGAGTAGAGAGAAACAATTGATAATAGGTTTCCAGCCATATCACCTGCATTACTAAATGAAGCAATGCATTATCCATCTTCATAAATTCTTCCAGGTCTCTTCCTGTTTCCCATTCATCGTACACCAGACAGCAACGTTTTATTTAACTTTACCATCGTATAACTAGTTTATGGAGTATCCAGGGGTGTCGTGACTTCACTTCTCGACAGCTCCACTCATTTTTATTTCTTTCTTCTTAATGCTTTCTGGCGGGCATTCCACAGTGATTGTGCAGAATATTGCGTTGAAAATGCAATTTAATTAAGAACACATCAAATGCAGGTCTATGGAAATTGTTGCAGAGATTGAAGCTGAATTATTTATGTATTTCTTGGCGAGTGGTAAATGAAACTGGCAAAAAATTTACCTTCTTGATGTTATTATTTTGGTTAATCGATCAGATAGATTTTTCCTCTATTCTGTTAGCACAATTAAATATGCTTGTGGTTCAGGCTATTTTATACAATCAATATATGGAATATATTTATGTGGTTTAGGATATTGTATTTTAATTACTTCTTTCTGAGATTAATTAAAAAAAAAAAAAATTAACTAAGCAATTGGTTAGGTGGGTTTATATAAAATTTAATTTGTTTTATTTTTCAAGCAAGTAAGCAATTGGTTAGGTGGGTTTATATAAAATTTAATTTGTTTTATTTTTCAAGCAAGTGCTACATGGTAATTTCTACCCGCTTAATAAAAATATAGGATCACTATTGCTATATATTAAAAAAATTTAATTACAATGCTTTGTAAATGTAGTTGTAAAAGGTTGCTTTGTAAATGTAGTTGTAAAAGGTATTTTTGGGGGAGATTGACACAAGAATTTCAATCTATTTTGAGTCTCAAAAATTATAAATTAAAATATAAATTAATATTTGTACAAGTTTTGACAGAAATATAATTGGTCAACAACCTCATGGATCTACTACTGGTTTGAAATTTGGATTTACTACTCGTTTGAAAATTTTCATGTTTGACTTCAAAAAATTCAGAAAATAAATCAATATGTTATTTAAAAATAGTTACTTGTGTATATGGTTTGTTTTTATGCGAAAATATTAAAGCTATTTTGAAAAGGTACTCTTTAAGAATTTTTTGATTAAATTTAGTTTAAAATGAGTTAGAAATAATTTGAATTGCTAAATTCATATATTAATATTTTTATTTTTTTATATTAACAATAAGCAGTAGTCTATTACGCGACTTTTTGAAGTCTTCGGTGATTTTTTTTGGTCAAAATCCGGCGCATTCATCGAACCCCAGTTTGTTAGTAGTTTGCACAATCAATGGCTCCAGGTTTTCAGGGCGCTGAATCCAAATATGCAGTTAAAAAACCATTTTAACTGCTAAAGATCAAGATTTAACCTCATTTCTTCCGCCAGATTCCGTCACCCGAATCTCCAAAAAATCGCATTATAGACAACTCCAACCAATAATAATAATAGAGTTAAACATATATAAAATAAGATATTGATAATAGACCTATTTTTATATTACTTATAATTTTTTTTTAAAATAAATAAAAAACTTTAAAATGAGAAATTTATTTTATCATTATATAGAAAAAATTATTTATTTAATATTATCAAACGAATATGGAAAATCGCTCATTTAGAATTTTAAATTTAATTTTCTCTTTATTTTATATAAAAACATTAAAAATAATTGTTATTTCAATTTCTCTTTATTTTAATATATTAAAAACCATTAAAAATTTGATGTTGTAAATTAGATTATCATATATAGGTTTGATGCAAGAAATTTATTTGAATGTTTGAATACCAAATAGAGGGTAATCATTCAATTAACCAATGGGAATTTGCTCACACTAATTTATGAAATCGGTATTGCATGTGGTAATGCCAACTAAAGGTAGTTCAATGTTTTCGTCAATTAGAAAGTAGTTATTTTGATGGACGTGAATTCTATTAAATTGAAAGTATAATTATAATAAGAAAAATATGGTTAGATAATCTAAAAATAATTTATTATCATAGGTTATAAAATTGAAATAAAATAATTATTAATTTAATAAATTAAATTAATAATTATTATTTTAGAATGACTAATTATTTAATGGAGACAATTACAATTAGTATATTGTTGTAACAAGATATGACTCTACAAATGTGTTGTATTTTAGGTTGTATTTTAGGAGATTAGTTAGTTAGTTGGTTTGAATAGCATTTAATGTAAAAGGACACTTATTATTTAATAGGTGATCCATAATTAGAGGTAGTTAGGACATGGAGCTTATAAATAGCACATTGCAAGAGTGTTTGGTTGTTAGAGTGTAAACTCTTGCAAACTCAATTATATAATCATTTTTTTTTTATTAATAAAATTATGTGTCTGGGGACACTTATGTCATTATTGTGGTATCAGAGCTCCAGTAATGTTGCAGTGGATGTTAGGAGGAGATTCCAGCTCTACAAGTTTTTGGAAAACTCCATCGAATTGATCAATGAATAATTGGTATGAAATTATCTAGTTTTGTATTCAACAAACAAAAAAAATCCTTATTGATTTCATATTTTTAATTTGCAAATCACGCTGTGTATTATTATTGGATTTCCTTTACTGCCATTGTGCAATGATCGTGGAGACATCCGTTCTTCACTTCAAAACCTCAACTCCCTAAGTTTATTCTGCATTTTATTGAAATAAAATCACCGATGGAATTCCTGTATTTTAAGTTTTTTGTGCTTTAATTGCGCTGGTAAATCTAGCATCCCCCATCGACATCACAAACCTGTCCTCATTGGGCCAACAAATCCTGATGAAACGGACCGCTTGAGGATTTTCGATCATTGATTATTGGTTGGGATTATTTGTTGCCTCTAATTGGGATCATTTTCAGCGTGTAACCCCACTTTCAGGGACTCTTAGAATGCAGGAACCGTTATTTCAGGGTTTTGAATTGCAGTAATGGCGATTGCATCGTCCTCCTCCTTGATCATATGAGCGGATTTGTGTGCGCAAAAATGCCAAAATGGTAAGCAAATTCAATAAAAAGTTTATAAAAAACAGCATCTCCTCGAACAAAAGAACCTGCACGTCTCTTAGGACCTTTGTGTGTATCATATAGGACCTTTTCTTAAGCTTCCAGGAAGCGCTATTGTCTCCATAGGCCATGTGATTATTCCTTCAATATCCCTCAATCCAAAACAATTCGAAAAAAAAATTGAGGACTGCGAGTTAAAATAACGGGGGAATTCCAAATAAGCCTGGAAGAAAACATGTACTTGGCTACAGCCTCTACTTCGCTGTGATACACGCTAACCATGTTTGAAATGGGAACGCCTAAAATTTGAGATCTGCCAGCATATATAGCAGAGCATTAACGGAGTCCTTTCTGATATAAATCTCCAATCTCTTGCCTCGCTTCTGATTGGATCGCGGGGATTCGAACGACAGACATCGATCTCTCTAAGGCTGTGAAAAGGAAAGCTCTGAAGGTTTCAACAAACATACACGAGATAGAACACCCTCCCACAGAGGTTCTTCAAGTAAAAATTGATTGGGCAGGTACTGCAATCTAGTCGGTTCCCTGCGAAGCAAAATTTTCAAGTTCTTGAGGTAAGTCAAAAAAAAAGAGGCAACACTTCCAACGAATAGCCACTGATTGCCAAAGCTTCTAAATTGTATAGATTCCCAATCTGGCTGTGCAATTCTTTTAAGTTCGCTCTAGCCATGTGTAATTCTTTCAAGCACTGTTGATATTCGAAAGTGATTTTTTTTATTTTGGGAATTATTATTCGTAAATGCTTAGGGGAGTAAAATTTTTTGGAGCAATAAGGTGATTTGTAATTCTTTTAAGTTCGCTCTAGCCATGTGTAATTCTTTCAAGCACTGTTGATATTCGAAAGTGATTTTTTTTTATTTTGGAAATTATTATTCGTAAATGCTTAGGGGAGTAAAATTTTTTGGAGCAATAAGGTGATTTGTAATTTTTTTGGAGTAATAAGGAGTTTTTATTTTGTAAATTGGAGAGATAAGGTGTGTTGGGTAATTTGTTTTTAAGAAGTTCTTTGGGATCATCACATTGTAACTCAAAGTAATTTTACTTTCAGGGGGGGTAATTTTTTTACTAGATTGGGCAAAAGCACCATTGTAAAAGTCAAATTTTGAAAGTTGCCTGATAAAAATTTGAGAAATTGACTAGAGCCAAGTGCAAAGCTCAGTCAATTTTCTCCTGTTTTGACGACTATTCGAGGGTCAAGGCCAAGCCCCGATAGATCGTGATTTTTGCGTGGTGTGTTGATTATCTTGTCATTTCTGTTCTGATTCTTGGTGCGATGCTTCAACGATAAAATGTCTAAGTTGATTAATTTGTTTTCTGATTCCGACAAACTTGAAGGCACAAAATCTTATAAAGCATGGCATTGTCTCATCGAAAGCACTCTCATTTACAATTAATTATGGCAGGGAATATGTGATGGAGATGTTAAGCCGAATAAACCCACAGATGCAGCTGCATTAGCAAAATGGGAAATCAAGAATGCTAAAGCCTTAGCTCTTATTAAATCTTCTGTGAATGATGAAATGTATGTCCATATAGAATATGTTTTTACTTCTGCCAACATCACAACTTTCATCCCATCTTAGAAGTGACTATGAAGATGCCTCGATATTGGATTCCGGGGCCACTCAGCACATGACTTGTCGATGTGATTTTTTCTCGAATTTTCAAGATTTCTAACTTAATTCCATCTTTCTTGCCGATGATACAAAACATACTCCTTATGGAAAAGGAGTAGTAAAAGTTTTTCTCCCTGGCATTGGAGAAAAAAGGATTTCCAATGTATGGTATGTACCTAGTTTTAAGAAAACATTTCTCTCTTTAGTCACTATTCGACAAGAAAGACATCACGTGATTATGGAAGATGGTTTAGTGAAGATTAATTCAGTGAAACAGAACTTGAAAACAGTCATGACAGGCTATGAAGATGGAAAACTGTTATGGATGAAAGGGAGAGTTATTCCAAGGCATTCTGATTTTGCAGGGGCAGTGACCATGGAAAATTTTAAGAACACCCCCTAAATTTATAAGTATAATAAATGGGTGAATCTTCATGGTATATAGGAAAAATGGAAGGCGATTTTATCAATAATATAATATGTATATATAATTTTTTGG
>APFE030145593.1:17102-33887 GCA_000404065.3 Pinus taeda | reverse complement strand
GGTCTTCTTTACACAAAGACTAAAAATTTTGTACTTGGTGGATATTCTGATGCCGACTTTGCTGGGAGTATTGATGATTGAGCATCAACATCAGGTTATTTAATGATTATGGAGTCAGCAGCAATATCTTGGAGTTGTAAGAAACAAGCTACAGTGGCCACTTCTTCAACAGAAGCGGAGTACATTTCAGCATGGGAAGCAGCATGTGAAATTGTTTGGTTGCGCAGAATTTTGCAGGACTTGGGCATTTCTCAGGCATAAGCTACATCATTATTCATTGACAGCCAGTTAGCCATCAAACTTGCCAAGAATCCAGATTTTCATTCAAAGACAAAGCATGTGGACACCAAGTATCATCATATCAGATCTCTCATTGCCAAAGATGTTCTCAAGTCAGTTTATTGTCCTTCTGAAGATCAGATCTCCGACATTTTCACGAAACCGCTTGGCAGAATAAAATTTACTAAGTTCAGGGATGAACTTCATATCTGTTGTAATGTATCTTTGGATCATAGGGGGGAATGTTAGATGATCCAAAAATAATTTATTATCATAGGTTATAAAACTGAAATAAAATAATTATTATTTAAGAAATTAAATTAATAATTATTATTCTAGAATGATTAATTATTTAATGGAGACAATTAGAATTAGTATATTGTTGTAACAGGATATGACTCTACAAATGTGTCGTATCTTAGGCTCAATTTTAGGAGATTAGTTAGCTATTTGGTTTGAATAGCATTTAATGTAAATGGAAACTTGTTATTTAATAAGTGATCCATAATTAGAGGTAGTTAGGGCATGGAGCTTATAAATAGCTCATTGCAAGAGTGTTTGGTTGTTCGAGTGTAAACTCTTGCAAAATCGATTATGTAATTATTTTTTTTTATTAATAAAATTATGTGTCTGAGGACACTTCTGCCATTAAATATTATTGAAAAAAGATGAAGAAAAATTAGGGAATCGTCTATTTAAACAACTTACAAACTTACTTAATTTTTTCCCTCAGTGGTTATATTGGACCAATCGTTATATTATATTAGACCACCAACTAAGCTTTATCTTTTCGCATAAGCAAAGTAGGGCTTTAGTTAATTAATTCAAGAAATATAATATCAATATATTATTAGAAAATCAGAGAAATGCACAAGAATGAAATCAAATTTTACTAATCAAAGTGCTTGGACAACCAATATATTATATAGGTATACATATATACTTTGTACGACAATATAGATCCAAATAATTCGGATCACCAACTCACAACAAAAACTACGAAGACACAACTTATAATAGGTAGACTCAAACACTAAATATTAGAATACAACTCGTCAATTCTATCTCGTCATATCATTTCTACATTATTCCAACATCCCCCCTTAATGGAGAAATGGATTTTCAACAATGCCTAGTTGTTGTCTACATATTTCAAAGTTCATCTTTCCAAGAGGTTTGGTAAGGATGTCAGTTACATTCTCACTTGTATTACAATAGACTAAATGAATGTCATTTGATTGTATCTTTTCTCTTACAAAATGATGTTGGACTTCAATACATTTAGTTATTTCATGATAAATTGGATTATTTGCTAGCTTCATGGAACTCTGGTTGTCACATTTGATGCTTGTTGGTCCTCTTTCTTTTTCTCCAACATATTCAAGAATCCTCCTTAACCAAATAGCTTCACAAGTTGCAATGGTCAAAGCTTTGTATTTAGCTTCTCTAGATGACAAAGAAATATTTGGTTGTTTCTTGTTGCTCCATGATATGACTCCCAATCCTAAATTGAATGCATCTCTAGAGGTTGATCTTCTATCATCAGGATTTCCAGCCCAATCTGAATCAGAAAAACCTACCAACTCAACATCAGATTCATCAGTATAAAAAACAACAAAATAAAGTGTTCCTTCCAGATATCGAAGAACTTTCTTTGTTGCTTTCCAATGGCTTTCAAAAGTCTTAGCCATAAATTGACTAAATATGCTCATAGAATATGTTATATCTGGCCTGGTAGTGGTGAGGTAGTTCAAACTTCCCACCAATTGATGATACAAAGTTCCATTCACTTCTTTAGATCGATCATCATTATACAACATCACATTTTGTTCCAAAGTAGTAGACTCTGGTTTGCATTCAAACATATGAAATCTTTGCCTGGGTATGCAGCAGTTGAAATTAAGGGGGAGTGTTGGAATTTAATTCCAACTACAACACAATAAATGTTGAACAGAAATCTGATTTTCGAAGATATTTCAAGCTGATTCGATGCCGCAAAGTCATCTCTATATTTTGCACATTGATGAGCATTAAATGCGCATAATTTAATTCCCCTGCAACTGCCAACTTAATTTCTTGAGAAAGGCATCACTGCTTCTGCATTCAATACGCAGATAAGCGTTACAGGATATTTTGGTTATTTTATTGTTTAAACTCAGATATTTTTTCCTCTATAAATGTAATGAACAACAGTTCTGTTTTTTGTACTCTGAGAGCAAAGAGAGAAGGTTAGAAGACTGAATAGTGAGCCTCTTCTGTAAACGCACAGCAGTGCTGAACCTGCAATTTTCTGAGATAGTGAAAATTGGTTTATGGAACTGAAGTGTTTCTATTTGTAATCCCTTTGTCAAGAGGAAGACGAATTTGTATCATCTTGTTTACTGTTTATGAATACAAGTTTACTATTTACAAGTTTATTGTTTAGCTTGTTTACTGTTGCTGTTACACCAAGCGTCAAAATCATGTTGCTATTACACGGTAAGTCTAAAAGTGACTTGACGTCAATTGTTTTACGTTGCTGTTACACCAAGCATCAATTGTCTTACGTAGTAAGTCAAAAAATGAATTGACGTAAAAAACACGTTGTCGTTACACCGTAAGTCAAAAAGTGACTTGACGTCAAAAATCACGTTGCTGCAACACCAAGATGCGTCGCTGCAACACCATTTCCAGTAAGCGATTTTTTGTTTTTCTGAGTTAAAAACAGAGTATAAAAACAGAGTGTTGTTCAACGTTGCTGCATCACCAAATCCTGTTACTGCAACACCATTTCCAGAAAACAATTTTTTCCAGTTTTCTGTGCAGAAACAGAGTAAAAACGGAGCATTTTTTTTTGTCTATCTGTTATGGAATTTAGCAGAAAATTCTAACAGGATCAATAGCTTGAAGGATCGTATATTTATTTATATATGGATGGAGGATAATGGCTTCCCTCCCTAAACCACTAATGATTTAAGAGATAATTTTCCTCTCGGTGATTACTATGAAAAACAAATGAGAAAATTCCATAATAATTTGAACTTCATTCTGGGGCTACTAGCTATGAAGGATATATTAGATACTTGAGCCTATGAGCCTATGGTGGGATAGAAAATGGCTCAATTGTCTCATTGAAGGAAGCATTGATCTTGAAGTCATAACCATTGTGAACTTCTAATATGTAATGTAAAACATATTAAATGAAATTAAAATAATCTTGAAAAATTGTATATGTTTATGGAGTTTTCTGCTCAATAAAATTCTAGTCTTTATGTAATGATCAAACAGTTATAGGAATAATTTTCTAAATTACCATGCTAGGTGAATGTAAAAACTGGAACTATTACTTACGTTTTTTTTTATGGAAACATATGGAATTAAATGATGGATTAAATGATATGGTAAATAGCCTTTTTCTGAAAAGTTATTTACTTCTGCTTGTCTAATTAACAGAAACAGTTGCCCATTAATAAGGGGCAGCCCTAACTACCTTTTCTTTTCCAGAGGATTGGAAACAAGAAAAGGGAGGAAAGGGGGGGAAAACCTGGGCTGTTGAGGAACAGACAGGGAGACAGAGAAAGCAGACTAAGGCAAGGGGTACTATGTCTGGTGAGGACCAGATGGTACAGGCACTGCTATGCAGCATTTTGCATCGCTATTAGCATGCACCACTTTGCAAAAGGCAGTGGCCTGCAAATAAGCTTGGGGAAGAGAATCAGGTCTGGGTGACTGATCTCGAGGTTGGGAGGATAACAGGCTTTATTGAGTTTCTCCAGATTGGAGGGTATTAGAGACTAAGCACACTTAATACAGGTGAGTACATTTTATTTACAGTGTTTAATGGTTACATACCCTTTCCCTTTAGAATCTGGCAGAGTTGGTATTGATTGTAAATAGGACCTCATAGTAAATGATGAGGAATAATATTAACTATGACTGAAATTTCATAGTAAATTTGTACAGAGTAATATTAGCTGTAATTTGTAAGTTCATAAGTAGACTGTGAAGGTATGATTATTATTATCTGTGTAGGATATTAATAACTATGAATGTACCTTTAGGGTACAATATTGCAGGTGATGATAACTGTACTTGCAATTAGTTTAAAAAACAAAAAAGAGAACAGATTTAGAACATATACATATAATGAGATAAGTAAGCCGAATGTATAATTTGTGACCAACCACTTATTAGAACAATGCTCAGTCCGAATCCTTGTCGGACAAAACCAAAGATGTGCGGGAGCAATCGATATCATCTTAAGGAATATAACCTTAGAAAGCAATGTTACGTCTGCTAAATGCAAGAATCATGGCTAAGTGAGAAATGAAACAATAGGACTATGCAATCAATAGAAAGCTGTTGAAATAGGAACTGGGTTCCTTCACAAGACATCGATTCATCTATAGACAATCATAGAGACTTTAGAAGTAGAGTTGCGAGACTTAAAGCCGAGAGGCTAGCTAGTTTCTGTGCGCGCAGACTCCTGTTATAATGTACAGGTAGTTGGAATCAATAGCACACTTCAGAAAATCAAAGAAGGAATAAAATAACAGAAATACCCCATGGTAACCGAGACGGAAACGTCTGGTAAATATATTTACAAAAGAATCAACCTGTGAGCATATATACGTAGGGTAACAGAAATATTAAATCGTTCCTTGTAAATTAAACTATCAATGGACCTGGGATGTATTAGAGGGAAAACTTATTCATTCATACCCTGTAAGCCGCAGACAGTTTCTTCCTAAGAAAAGAAAGCATGGAAATGAAATAAGTATTAACCGGCAGATATATTTTACAGAATGACTTGTAAAAAGAAACAACCCGACATTCAGGCGAGTATCCTTGATAAATATAAGCGGCATGCACTTCTGAAAACAAATTACCCAGAACTAATTCATAAGCATTAATACAGAGTCGCAGATGCGAACAAAGAAATACATGAAACCCTCATAAAATAACAAACAGCCATATAAATTATCCAAGATATAATAACAGATCGCTTAACCTTGAAATAGTTAACAATGCAAAGCAGTAGAGTTGAGTCGCGATAAACTGTTGATAGCATCATTGAATGGTGCCAAAGCAAAAGGTACATCGAACCCCAAGGGTTTCAAGTCAATTTATAACGTTACAGTCCGGGTAGACCAAAGACAGAACCTAGCTACTCGCTCGAATAGATTCGAGAATAAAATACAAATGACATAAGAGGAAATGCAGGATGTCACAACTGCAAGAAAACCAGTAGCTTAACGCTGTCGAAGGGCCTCACAGCTCGATCAATCATAGAGAGCAAAAGGGACTCCTGGCAATAAAATAAAAACCGGGTTCAGGGTTTTGACATTCAAATTTGGACCAGCAATGTTAAGCCGTAGTTAGGGTAACTTACCTGGCAATGGAGATGAAATGGAACCCGTCCAACCCTGTCAATGCTGAATCCCATGCTCGGTGCTCTGTAGCAAAAGAAAATCTAATGCATTATCAACCCAATTCTCTCGATTAACTAGCATGTAAGAATTAAACTCTATCAGAGAAAATAATTTAAAAGAACTCAGAACTCATATACCTCAGGTTGCCGAACAACGTTGGTGGTCTCGTGGTTCCAGCGAGTCTCCTTACGCAGGCAGCAAAAACTATTAGCTGGATTCATTGTAGACTAATATGGCCGCACAGAAAACAGTGAGAACCGCTCTCGGCGGAGTATGGTAGCAAGGTAAACTACGCTCAAACAGAAACCCCAAACCCTAAATGACCCCTTTAAAGCAGATTAGGTAAAAGATCATCGTAGATCTTCAGGAATGGATCTGGAGCGTTCGTTGCAGCAGGATCCCGAGGTAGCGGCGGGTCACCTCGGAGCAATTACTGTCACAGCTATCACCGCGGACTTTTACAAGCAATGTATCCAAGGAAATCCCGAGGAGTCTGATCAGTACTGTCCGGACGATGGGGAGATACATCTTCCGAATAAATGTAAGAGGCAAGTGGCATCGGTCATGCCAAGTGGCTCGGTTAATCTGCCACTTCAACGTAGCACCATTTAACAGTCAATGTAATTCATATATTGATACTCGGGTTATCAAAACAATATATATATTGTGTAAAGGTAAGTTAATTTATGCGCACAATGGTAAGTGACATCTGATAAGTCGCGTATAAAATAATTTTTTTTTTTTTACTTGGATATTCACGTAGATGGGATTATCACATATGGTATCAGAGCCCAGATACAGCCCTGTGGCCTCTGGGTAGAATCACAATGACAGATAAGGACACTGTGTGGAATAAAATTTTTTTTTATAGCAAGTAGTGGTTACCGATAATATTCCTGAACATATCTTTCTGTTGTTGCACATAGTACAGGATCCAGGTTTGAAGACGGAGATATGAGGAGAGCAGATAACACCGCACGACGACCTGTAATGGGACAGGATATACCTGGTCCAGAGAATAACCCAGAACTGTGGGTACAACTTGGAGAAGAAGCCAGGGTTACAAATCAGGCAATCCTAGAAACGGTACAAGAACTGAAGAATGAAATGGCTCGTCTACGGGAGGACAATGCTCGGTTAACAATGGAACAAGAAAGAATCTTAAAAAGTTTGTCTGACAGACAAAATCAAGTACCAGTTAATCCTAGTGCAGAACAGCAAAGGATGTCTGAAGAACAGAATCATCACATGCCTCCCGAAGGATCAGAAGAACGAGAGGAACGCTCTGATAATGTACTTGACCAGCAAACCTCAAAAAGACAAAAAGTAGAATTACAAGGAGAATTCCGCAAAATTAAACCACCACATTTTGATGGAGAACAGGAGGAAGCAGCAGAAGCCTGGATCATTAATATGAACAAGTATTTTCAGCTTTATGAGTATGATAACAACCTTAAAGCACGACTAGCTATTTTCCAGTTACAAGGAAAGGCCACCTTATTGTGGGAGGAGGTGAAGATACTAAAAGGAGTTACCGAAAAAAATATTACATGGGACAATTTTCAAAGGTTCTTTAAGGAGCGATATCTAACAGAACGTTTCTATGATGAAAAGGCGAGAGAATTCCATGATTTGTGGTTAGGTCAGCAGACCATGGACGAGTTCATCACCCGCTTTACTTCCTTACTTCGTTACGTACCATATATAAGGGAAGAGAAGGCCAAAGTTCAGAGATTTGTTAGAAGTTTGCCACCATATATGCGAGAAAGGATTGAGTTTGACAATCCAAAGTCAATGGACGAAGTAATTCGTAAAGCTAGAATCTGTTATCAACAAAGTAAACAGAAAGGGGAAACTGTTAATAGGAGATGGAATGAGAAGAGAAGCTTTAAGACAGTAGGAAACAGCAAAGGAAACCGCAGCAATGGAAGTAAGGGAAATGGCAAAGGAGAAAATAGCAAATTTGCGTCCAGAACTGCATCTAAGTTTAGAACTGCAACTGAACCCAAAGGCAGTGAACAGCAATCAAGGCTGGATAATGAAGGCACAACAAGACCTCCAGTGCAGTGCTGGGGTTGTGGAGGACCTCACTATATTAAAAATTGTCCACAACGAAAAGGAGCTGAGCAATTATCTCAAATTCATGAAGCTTCAACAGTAGGCGAGGTTGGTCGCAGTATACCCAAGATTAATGCAGCTCTTGAAGATCGGCAGGCAGAATATCAACCAACCATGGTTGAATTTGAAGGTAAAATCTCAAACCTTACCATATCTGTTTTAATTGATCCTGGGGCTACATTAAGCTATGTAAGCCCAAAAGTAGTGGAACAATGTAATTTACAATCTGTTAAATTCAAAAATCCTTGGCTAGTTCAACTAGCTACTGGAGCCAAACGACGGGTAACAGCCAAAGTCAATAATTGCTCATTCGCCATAGCAGACCAGCCAGTGACAGCTGATCTGAACGTACTCCCTCTTGGCTCCTATGACATCCTGATTGGAATGGACTGGTTAGAGAAGCACTGGTCATTAGTGGATTGCAAAACCAAAATTATTTACTACCGGGACCAGCAAGGAAACAGGAAAGAAATGCAAGGAATAAAGCAACCAGTGCAAGTTCGACCGATAACTGCAAACCAACTGATAAAAAGTATACGGAAGGGGTGTCAATTTTACGCTATTCAGGTGGGATATGCGGATTCCAAAGATAAGTCAGCTTCTTTGACTAGTATACCTATAATCCAAGAATTTACAGATGTATTTCCAGAGGAAATCCCTGGACTACCACCACGGAGAAATATAGACTTTACCATTGAATTGGTACCCGGAGCAGCACCAGTATCACGAGCACCCTACCGAATGAGTATTCCTGAACTGACAGAATTAAAGATGCAATTGCAGGAGTTACTAGACAAGGAGTACATTCGACCTAGTGTGTCTCCATGGGGAGCTCCAGTTTTGTTTGTCAAGAAGAAGGATGGTACTCTCCGAATGTGTATCGACTACAGACAATTGAATAAGTTAACCATTAAGAATAAGTATCCTTTACCTCGGATTGATGAGCTGTTCGATCAAGTGAAAGGCGCAACGGTATTCTCCAAGATCGATTTGCGATCAGGATATCACCAAATCCGAATTAAGGACGAGGACATCGCTAAGACAGCCTTCAGAACCAGGTATGGACATTACGAATTTGTGGTTTTACCATTTGGGCTAACCAATGCCCGTGCAACTTTCATGTGCTTAATGAACAGCATATTTCATCCATACTTGGACCAGTTTGTGCTGATATTCATTGATGACATATTAATATATTCACGTACAATCGAAGAACATTATGAACATCTTTGAATAGTGTTGCAAAACCTCCGAGAGCACCAATTATATGCGAAATTTAGTAAGTGTGACTTCTTCAAGGAGGAAATCTAGTACTTGGGTCACGTAATCACAAAAGAGGGAATTGCAGTGGATCCGGAGAAGATAAAGGCCATAATGGACTGGCCCGTACCAAAGGACGTAGCAGACGTCCGATCTTTTATGGGATTGGCTGGTTACTATAGGAGGTTCGTGGAAGGTTTCTCCAAAGTAGCTTTTCCCATTACCTCATTACAGAAGAAAGGAAAGTCATTCGAATGGACCCCAAATTGCCAGAAAAGTTTCGAGCAACTGAAGCATTTGCTCACCACAGCACCTATTCTTTGTATAGCAGATCCTAATAAGGATTATGTGGTCTGTACAGATGCAAGTAAGGAAGGATTGGGAGGAGTCTTAATGCAAGAAGGTAAAGTGATTGCCTACGAATCACGCAAATTAAAAGAACATGAACAAAGATATTCTGCCTATGACTTAGAGCTGGCTACTGTTATACATGCTCTAAAGATGTGGCGGCATTATCTTATGTGCAGGAAATTTCTGCTACTCACCGACCACCATAGTTTGACCAACTATTTCAGCGAGCCTACCTTAAATGCTAGACAAGCGCGATGGATGGACTTTCTAAGCGGTTTCGACTTTGATATAAAATATTTGCAGGGAAAAGCGAACAGAGTAGTAGACGCTTTAAGCAGGAAAATACAAAGTTTGTATGAAGTTTCCATCAGTGGATGGAAAAACCCCTTTCTAGACATAATAAAAGAAACTTCAGACCAAGATGCAGAATATCAGCAGTTAAGACAGCAAATACAGCAATCTGTCAAAGAGGACAGTCAACAAGAATATACGATAGATGACGCTGGATTAATCTACTTCAAAGGAAGAATATATGTGCCCAATCAAAGCAGAATTAAAAATCTGATCATGGACGAATTTCACATCAGTCATTATGCTGGCCACCCGGGTTATCAAAAGATGATAACAGCTATCCGAAAGGAATACTTCTGGCCAAGAATGAAGCGAAACATTGTGGAATATTTGGCACGGTGCTTAGAATGTCAACAAATTAAAGCTGAGCATCAGCATCCAGCAGGACTGTTACAACCCTTACCCATTCCAGAGTGGAAATGGGAAATCATCTCCATGGATTTTATCACCGGGTTACCTAGAACAAAGAAAAATAATGATTCCATTATGGTAGTAGTGGACAAATTAAGCAAGGCTACGCATTTCATACCAGTGCAATCCACGTTCAAAGCTGCACAAATTGCTCACATCTTTATGCAGAATGTGTTCAGATTGCATGGTCTTCCAAAAACAATAATCTCCGATCGGGATGTGAAGTTCACATCAGCTTTTTGGAAGACATTGTTTACAGATTTGGGTACTCAGTTGAACTTCAGCACAGCCTACTACCCGCAAACTGATGGACAGATGGAAAGAGTGAATCAGGTAGTAGAGGATATGCTAAGGGCTTATGTAATGCAACAACCCACGCGATGGGAAGAGTATCTACACTTGGTGGAGTTTGCGTATAACAATGGGTATCACACCTCCACGCAAATGAGTCCATTTGAGGTTATGTACGGACGGAAATGCCGTACACCCTCCAGTTGGGGAGGGCCTGAGGATAAATTAAGTTTAGGACCCGACATGCTTAAAGACATGGAGGAAATGGTAAGGAAAGTGCGTGTTAATTTGAAGGCAGCTCAGGATAGACAAAAGAACTTCGCTGATCGGAAAAGAAGATTTAAGGAATTCCAGATTGGGGATCATGTGTATATTCGGATTCAAGCCAAGAGAAGTACATTGTAGTGGGCTGGTTGCGCTAAGTTGGCGCCCAGATATTGTGGACCCTTTCAGATTTTGGCAAGGGTCGGACCGGTAGCATACCAACTGGCCTTGCCAAGCCACATCCGGGTCCATAATGTATTCCATGTGTCAGTTCTAAAGAAGTATGTGTATGATCCTAAGCATGTAATCCGGTGGCAGGATATACAGGTGGGGTTAATGTTATATTAAGGTTTCAGCAAGAATTCCATATAGAATAAAACTAATTCGGGAATTGTGTGATGCAGGTCGAACCGGAAGGAGAAATACTGGTCGAACCGTTGAGCATTCTCGACCTGAGAGAAGTGCAGCTGCGGAAACGAGTTATTACCCAAGTTAAGGTTGAATGGCGGCATTTTGGGCCAGAAGAGGCCACTTGGGAGGACCAAGAATTGATGAAGAAAGCATATCCAAATCTGTTTGTGACTGAAAGACACCGAGACGGTGTCCAATCTCAGGGGGAGGAGATGTAATGATCAAACAGTTATAGGAATAATTTTCTAAATTACCATGCTAGGTGAATGTAAAAACTGGAACTATTACTTACGTTTTTTTTTATGGAAACATATGGAATTAAATGATGGATTAAATGATATGGTAAATAGCCTTTTTCTGAAAAGTTATTTACTTATGCTTGTCTAATTAACAGAAACAGTTGCCCATTAATAAGGGGCAGCCCTAACTACCTTTTCTTTTCCATAGGATTGGAAACAAGAAAAGGGAGGAAAGGGGGGGAAAACCTGGGCTGTTGAGGAACAGACAGGGAGACAGAGAAAGCAGACTAAGGCAAGGGGTACTATGTCTGGTGAGGACCAGATGGTACAGGCACTGCTGTGCAGCATTTTGCATCGCTGTTAGCATGCACCACTTTGCAAAAGGCAGTGGCCTGCAAAAAAGCTTGGGGAAGAGAATCAGGTCTGGGTGACTGATCTCGAGGTTGGGAGGATAACAGGCTTTATTGAGTTTCTCCAGATTGGAGGGTATTAGAGACTAAGCACGCTTAATACAGGTGAGTACATTTTATTTACAGTGTTTAATGGTTACATACCCTTTCCCTTTAGAATCTGGCAGAGTTGGTATTGATTGTAAATAGGACCTCATAGTAAATGATGAGGAATAATATTAACTATGACTGAAATTTCATAGTAAATTTGTACAGAGTAATATTAGCTGTAATTTGTAAGTTCATAAGTAGACTGTGAAGGTATGATTATTATTATCTGTGCAGGATATTAATAACTATGAATGTACCTTTGGGGTACAATATTGCAGGTGATGATAACTGTACTTGCAATTAGTTAAAAAAAAAAAAAGAGAACAGATTTAGAACATATACATATAATGAGATAAGTAAGCCGAATGTATAATTTGTGACCAACCACTTATTAGGACAATGCTCAGTCTGAATCCTTGTCGGACAAAACCAAAGATGTGCGGGAGCAATCGATATCATCTTAAGGAATATAACCTTAGAAAGCAATGTTACGTCTGCTAAATGCAAAAATCATGGCTAAGTGAGAAATGAAACAATAGGACTATGCAATCAATAGAAAGCTGTTGAAATAGGAACTGGGTTCCTTCACAAGACATCGATTCATCTATAGACAATCATAGAGACTTTAGAAGTAGAGTTGCGAGACTTAAAGCCGAGAGGCTAGCTAGTTTCTGTGCGCGCAGACTCCTGTTATAATGTACAGGTAGTTGGAATCAATAGCACGCTTCAGAAAATCAAAGAAGGAATAAAATAACATAAATACCCCATGGTAACCGAGACGGAAACGTCTGGTAAATATATTTACAAAAGAATCGACCTGTGAGCATATATACGTAGGGTAACAGAAATCTTAAATCGTTCCTTGTAAATTAAACTATCAATGGACCTGGGATGTATTAGAGGGAAAACTTATTCATTCATACCCTGTAAGCCGCAGACAGTTTCTTCCTAAGAAAAGAAAGCATGGAAATGAAATAAGTATTAACCGGCAGATATATTTTACAGAATGACTTGTAAAAAGAAACAACCCGACATTCAGGCGAGTATCCTTGATAAATATAAGCGGCATGCACTTCTGAAAACAAATTACCCAGAACTAATTCATAAGCATTAATACAGAGTCGCGGATGCGAACAAAGAAATACATGAAACCCTCATAAAATAACAAACAGCCATATAAATTATCCAAGATATAATAACAGATCGCTTAACCTTGAAATAGTTAACAATGCAAAGCAGTAGAGTTGAGTCGCGATAAACTGTTGATAGCATCATTGAATGGTGCCAAAGCAAAAGGTACATCGAACCCCAAGGGTTTCAAGTCAATTTATAACGTTACAGTCCGGGTAGACCAAAGACAGAACCTAGCTACTCGCTCGAATAGATTCGAGAATAAAATACAAATGACATAAGAGGAAATGCAGGATGTCACAACTGCAAGAAAACCAGTAGCTTAACGCTGTCGAAGGGCCTCACAGCTCGATCAATCATAGAGAGCAAAAGGGACTCCTGGCAATAAAATAAAAACCGGGTTCAGGGTTTTGACATTCAAATTTGGACCAGCAATGTTAAGCCGTAGTTAGGGTAACTTACCTGGCAATGGAGATGAAATGGAACCCGTCCAACCCTGTCAATGCTGAATCCCATGCTCGGTGCTCTGTAGCAAAAGAAAATCTAATGCATTATCAACCCAATTCTCTCGATTAACCAGCATGTAAGAATTAAACTCTATCAGAGAAAAGAATTTAAAAGAACTCAGAACTCATATACCTCAGGTTGCCGAACAGCGTTGGTGGTCTCGTGGTTCCAGCGAGTCTCCTTACGCAGGCAGCAAAAACTATTAGCTAGATTCATTGTAGACTAATATGGCCGCACAGAAAACAGTGAGAACCGCTCTCGGCGGAGTATGGTAGCAAGGTAAACTGCGCTCAAACAGAAACCCCAAACCCTAAATGACCCCTTTAAAGCAGATTAGGTAAAAGATCACCGTAGATCTTCAGGAATGGATCTGGAGCGTTCGTTGCAGCAGGATCCCGAGGTAGCGGCGGGTCACCTCGGAGCAATTACTGTCACAGCTATCACCGCGGACTTTTACAAGCAATGTATCCAAGGAAATCCCGAGGAGTCTGATCAGTACTGTCCGGACGATGGGGAGATACATCTTCCGAATAAATGTAAGAGGCAGGTGGCATCGGTCATGCCAAGTGGCTCGGTTAATCTGCCACTTCAACGTAGCACCATTTAACAGTCAATGTAATTCATATATTGATACTCAGGTTATCAAAACAATATATATATTGTGTAAAGGTAAGCTAATTTATGCGCACAATGGTAAGTGACATCTGATAAGTCGCGTATAAAATAATTTTTTTTTTTTTACTTGGATATTCACGTAGATGGGATTATCACACTTTATGATAGTTGATCATGGTATGAAGTATTAAATATGACCATGATGTTGGTGTGATGATTTTATTGCCACCTATGGATATTAATGTGCTCTTTCGATGTATTTTCATGATTTTGAGCATGGAAGTGAGAGATACTTAGTCGTGGATATATTTAATGTTTAGGTTTGTATATGGATTTATCAATTAAGACGATATATAAAATATAAAATAAGACATGGGATATTAACCACTCAACATTTTGGAAAACTACCATAGATGGTTGGTTGTACTAAACTCTTAGTGAGTCTCAACTAAGGGAGATTGGTTTGCTTTAGAAAGGCCAAGTGAGTTTCAGTCTAATATCATGATCATAAGGTCTTGTTGATTACATGGAAATAGATGTAAGAATAAAAGCATTGATGGTATAGCGGAGACTCAAAAGTAGGAGTCTTCAGAACATCTAACGTTAATGGTTATAGAATTCATTGAATAACTCTTGATCTAGTTAGAATTTTGCTAGAATATTTCATGTGGGCTTGTGTAGACTTCATTGTCTAGTTTAAGATTTGAGAAGTTAAGTTGTAACTTTTTTTTACTACTAATTAGTTGTAAGATTAAGATTTCAGAAGTTATGTTGTAACTCTTTTTAATTGGTAAGATTCCCTTCCTAGGATGGGAAGATTTGAAGGCTTCCATTGGAGAAAACCTTTGAATAATTGCCTTTTTCAATGCTTAAAGTAAGGCCTCGCCAATGGCTATGGAATGGACGATTTTAAGTGATTTTGTAGGATGTTAACGATCTCTATTTCATCAAGATTCCTATCCGTAATTTAGTTCCTATATAATTGCCTTCCAATACTCACTATAGGCTAAGAAATTCTCTATAAGCTTACTTTTCCTCAGAGAACTTTTTGAACTTGAAATTTTAGGGATTAGAGCTTTCTATCCAAACCCGTGGTCACTTGGGCTTGGGTCTTGTGAAATTTCAGGTAACAGTGGATGTGCCCTTGCCAATTTTTTTTTGGTAAATTTATACATTATGATATTTAGCAACTTGTCCTAAGCAATTACAATTTCCAGGCCCTATTGCAATTGTTTCCTTTCGTGTGGCTTCAATCTTGGTAGTTTCATTTCATAACTCCATCTTTCCGTTGGCATTCTGTTGCTCTACCTACATCGGTAGAGGCAAATCAAATGCAGGTCCGAATCCATCATGAGTTTATCTGTTTCGAGAAGGCCGAACAAGAATGGATTTGTGGCAAACAAAGGCAAAATCGATTCAGTTTATGGGTAAGAAATCAGTGTGGTTTGTCATTATATCAGAGATTTGTGTATGGCATGATGCCCCTGCCTGTTCGTGGTTATATTTCACAATTTCAGAATAGCGTGAGTTTACCTGCCATAATCCAGTTTTGCAGGTTACATTCTTTGCAAATTCAATGACATTTCAATTAATATTTACAACATGGATTTGGAGTTTTGCAGGCTCGATGTCCATTCAATTCTACTGGTTCTCCGTCCGACACATGGCTGACAATCAATTATCTTGTGCTATGGTTAACGTTTATCTTTTCATTTTTCTATTAACGTTGAACCCCTTTTTGGATGTGGCTTGGTGACATATATGGGGTTTTTTAAAAGTAACATCGTCAATGTTTGAACTTTTCTAGTCTATAAAGAAATCGCAGAAAGAAATACCCGTTACTGCGGAGAAATTGATATTTGAAGGCGCTCAGCGTCTCTGTAACGTTCGTATTGCCTTTGGTTTCTTTCCTCATCAGCCGCATCTTATATATTTTCCTGAATAAAATATTTTTCTTGCTCCCCTCGTTTATAATTTGTCATGGAAAATATCGTCGTTAAAAAATTATCCTTTAGCTCTAGGTAGCGGAGGTCGAGTAGCTCGAGTAGAGAGAAACCATTGAAGCAATGCATTATCCATCTTCATAAATTCTTCCAGGTCTCTTCCTGTTTCCCATTCATCGTATACCAGACAGCAACGTTTTATTTAACTTGAGCATCGTATGACTAGTTTATGGAGTATCCAGGGGTGTCGTGACTTCACTTCTCGACAGCTCCACTCATTTTTATTTCTTTCTTCTTAATGCTTTCTGGCGGACATTCCACAGTGATTGTGCAGAATATTACGTTGAAAATGCAATTTAATTAAGAACACATCAAATGCAGGTCTATGGAAATTGTTGCAGTGATTGAAGCTGAATTATTTATATATTTCTTGGCGAGTGGTAAATGAAACTGGCAAAAAATTTACCTTCTTGATGTTATTATTTTGGTTAATCCATCAGATAGATTTCTCCTCTATTCTGTTAGGAAAATTAAATATTCTTGTGGTTTAGGCTATTTTATACTATCAATATATGGAATATGTTTATGTGGTTTAGGATATTGTATTTTAATTACTTCTTTCTGAGCTTAATTAAAAAAAATTAAACTAAGCAATAGGTTAGGTGGGTTTATATAAAATTTAATTTGTTTTATTTTTCAAGCA
>APFE030145593.1:0-16759 GCA_000404065.3 Pinus taeda | reverse complement strand
GCGGAGATTGACACAACAATTTCAATCTATTTTAGGTCTCAACAATTATAAATTAAAATATAATTAATATTTGTACGGTTTTTGACAGAAATATAATTGGTCAACAATCTGATGGATTTACTAATTGTTTGAAATTTGGATTTACTATTTGTTTGAAAAATTTTCATGTTTAGCTTTCAAAAAAAATTCAGAAAAATAAAATCAATATGTTATTTTAAAAATAATTACTTGTATTATATAGTTTTTTTTAATGAGGAAAGAAATTATTAAAGGATATTTGAAAAGGTGAAATCTTTAAAAAAATTGTTTTGGTTTAAAAATTTAGTTTAAAAATGGAGATGATAATAATTTAGAATTCTAAATTCAATATATTAAGTATATTTTATTTTAATAATAACAATAATAATAATATAGAGTATAAAACGATATATAAAATAATATATTGGTATAAAATTATTTTTAAATTTTATTTTAAATATTATTCCAAAAAAAACAAATATGGAAAAATCACTAATTTAGAATTTTAAAATTTAATTTTGTCTTCATTTTAATATAAAAAACCATTAAAAAATAATGTTATTTCAATTTCTCATTATTTTAATATACAAAAAACCATTAAAAATTTGATGTTGTAAATTAGATTATAATATGTAGGTTTGACGCAAGAAATTTATTTGAATGTTTGAATACTAAATAGAGGGTAATCATTCAATTAACCAATGGGAATTTGCTCACACAAATTTATGAAATCGGTATTGCATATGGTAATGCCAACTAAAGGTAGTTCAATGTTTTCGTCCATTAGAAAGTAGTTATGATGATGGATGTGAAAGCTCTTCTTTTTAGGCAATATTTTGGAAAATTAAATTGAAAGTCTAATTATAATAAGAAAAATAATATTATTGAAAAAAGTGAAAGAAAATCAGGGAATGACTAGACCAACTTTAACCAAACTTATTTAATGTTTTCGCTTCCGTGATTATATTGGAACAATCGTTATACTATATTAACCGCCAATTAAGCTTTATCTTTTTTGAATAGCAAAGTAGGGCTTTAATTAATTATTTAAGAATATAATACTAATTATATTATTAGAAAATCAGAGAAATGCATATGAATGAAATCAAATCTTACTAATCAAAATGTTTGGACAACCAATATATTATATAGGCATACATAGATAGCTTGTATAATAATATAGATCTAAATAATTCAAATCACTAACTCACAACACAAACTACGAAGGCACAACTTATAACATTTAGACTCAAACACTAAATATTAGAATACATCTCGTCAATTCTATCTGGACATATCATTTCTACATTATTCCAACACCCCCCCTTAATGGAGAAATGGATTTTCAACAATGCCTAGTTGTTGTCTACATATTTCAAAGTTCATCTTTCCAAGAGGCTTGGTAAGGATGTCAGTTACATTTTCACTTGTATTACAATAGACTAAATGAATGTCATTTGATTGTATCTTTTCTCTTACAAAATGATGTTGGACTTCAATACATTTAGTTATTGCATGATAAATTGGATTATTTTCTAGCTTCATGGAAATCTAGTTGTCACATTTGATGCTTGTTGGTCCTCTTTGCTTTTCTCCAACATATTCAAGAATCCTCCTTAACCAAATAGCTTCACAAGTTGCAATGGTCAAAGCTTCGTATTCAGCTTCTCTCGATGACAAAGAAATATTTGGTTGTTTCTTGTTGCTCCATGATATGACTCCCAATCCTAAATTGAATGCATATCCAGAGGTTGATCTTCTATCATTAGGATTTCCAGCCCAATCTTAATCAGAAAAACCTACTGACTCAACATCAGATTCATCAGTATAAAAAATACCAAAATAAAGTGTTCCTTCCATATGTCGAAGGACTTTCTTTGTTGATTTCCAATGGCTTTCAAAAGTATTAGCCATAAATTGACTAAAGATGCTCATAGAATATGTTATATCTGGCCTGGTAGTGGTCAGGTAGTTCAAACTTCCCACCAATTGATGATACAAAGTTCCATTCAATTCTTTAGATCGATCATCATTATACAACATCACATTTTGTTCCAAAGTAGTAGACTCTGGTTTGCATTCAAACATATGAAATCTTTCAAGGATTTTCTTTGCATATTTTCTTTGTGTGATGATTGTCTTGCCATATTCCCTCCAAATTTCAAGACCCAAACAATAACGCAATTGACCAAGATCCTTAATTTCAAATACATGTGACAACTAGATTTTAATTTCTTCAATCAATTTGAGTGCACTACCTATTATGATAAGATCATCAACATACAAATATATCAAGGCAATATTCCCATCTTTATCTATCTTTATGTACAAGTCACGATCACTTTTTCTTCTCAGAAAACCTTCTTCATAAAAGAATGAATCAATTTTCACATTCCAAGAACTTGGTGCTTGTTTCAAACCATACAAATCTTTCTTTAACCTGCAAATAATATGCACTTGTCCCTACCTTACAAACCCTTCAGGAAAAACCAAATAAACTTCTTCTTTTAATTCACCATTCAAGAAAGAAAACTTGACATCTAATCGATGCATTTTCCAATTTTATTTTATAGCTAATGCAATCATGATTCAAATTGTATTGAGTTTAGCTACAGGTAAAAAAGTATCTTCATAATCAATGCCTTCTTTTATGAATATCCTTTTGCAACCAATCTAGATTTATACTTATTAATACTACCATCGACATTAAAATTTGGTTTGAGCAACCATTTTCATCCTATGGGAACTTTATCTTTGGGAAATTTTGTTAATTCTCATGTGTCATTCTTCATTATATAGTTGTATTCCTCATTCATCCCATCTCTCCATTCTTTATATTCTTTATCTTCTTCATAACTTGAAGGTTCTACAACGTTCATTACATGAGACATTAATGCATAATCTTTATACCTTATACGTGGTTGAATTTGACCTGATGACCTCCTCAGAGTTTTACTGCTTTCATCCTTCTTCCTCCTTTGTGGAATCTCTTGTTCTCTTCTTGGAGTGTCATGACTACTAGATGCTTCCTACTCTTGAACATATACCTGTTGTTGTACATATTCCTGTTCCTGTTCACAACATCCTTCTATTTTGACATAATCATCAATATCATGCCATATACCTGTGTTATTCATTTTATGACCTTCATCTGCATTTTCATGAAACACCACATCCCTACTTGCAAGAAATATATGTGATGTAAGATCAAACAACTTGTATGCCTTTGGATCATCACAATAACCAATGGATGTGCACTTAATTGATTTTGCATCAAGTTTTCTTCTTTCATCTTTCGGAATATGTGCAAATTCCTTGCATCCAAAAACTCTTAAATGATTCACTTTTGGTTTATATCCATAAAATGCTTCAAAATGTGTTTTTAGATATAAAATTTTGGTTGGACTCCTATTTTTCAAATAAACAACTATATTAATGTCTTCATCCTAAAAACCATTAGAGATATTTTTACCTTGAATCATGCTCGGTGCACATTCCACTAGTGTTCTATTTTTCCTTTCAGAAACTCTATTTTGCTGAGGTGTATGAGGCACTGCAAATTTTTGTAGAATCCCATGACTTTTGCAATATTTATTAAAAGCTCTTGATTTGTATTCTCCCCCCTGATGAGATCTCAGAATTTTGATGTATTTTCTGGTTTGTTTTTCCACCATGTTTTTCAATTCCTTATAGTATTCAAAACCATCACTTTTCTTTGTCATGAAATAGACTCAAGTGTTTCTAGATATATCATAAAAAATAAGAAAGTACAACGCTCCTCCAAGAGATCTAGTTTTCATAGGTCCACATACATGAGTATGGATTTATTCAAGTATTTGTCTTTGCATTTTTTCTTGATGTATAGGAAATTTCTCTCTATGTTGCTTTCTAAGTGCAAATGCTTCACATTCAACATGATTATTCTTCATAACACGAAGAACTTCAACCATTACTTTTATTTGAAGTACCATTAAATAATTGTGATTTAAATGCCCATACCTTTGATGGAATAACTTTTCTACTGACATTGTTGTAGATGACAATGCTTGATGCCCTATCCTAGTGAAATTCAACTTATACAAGCCTCCAACTCTTGTAGTTGTGTAAATAACCTTATAGGGATCCTGGATATCTTTAACAACACACTATGATTTGACAAATTCCACTTTTATATCCTGATCGATAATAGTAGAAATAGAAATTAAATTCCTTTTCATACCAGGAACATACATCACATCATGGATCTCTCTCTCTTTTTCATTAGGTAACATCACACCTATTACTCCATATCCTTTAACTTGAAGGGATCTATTATCTCCTAGATAAACACATGTTCCATCAGTGTTCTCATGATATTCATCAAACCAATCCTTATTATAGGACATATGAAGTGATGCACCAGAATCAATGAACCAAGCATTCACATCATCAGTCTTAGTAGCAGACAATGAGCATCAAAACAAACAATTTGATATTTTTAAATCCATCATTGATTGAGGTGTCCATGTCCAAAAAATCCCATTATGCCTTATGTTTCTTTGTTTAGACTCAGTATATTTCCTTCGAAATAAATGTTTAGCACGGTGTCCAGGTTTGGCAAAATAATAACAATCGTAATTTCTTTTATCATGAACTGGAAATTTAGATTGTGCCATACCTTTCTGCTTTTCTTTTCCTCTTTTTTGTTTGTCCCATGGCTTGCCTTTGTATGGTTGCTTACCCTTCACTACCAATGCCAAATCTGAATTGTTTGAACCCAAATTGAAGTTCTTCATCCTCTCTTCCTCGTGATAATTGTGTGATGTTACCATTACTACCCATGGATCTTAGTGTGCTCTTAAGACATGTTTTCATTTTAAGCATTAGAGTAGGACATACATAATCCTGGTTATCTTTAATGTTTATATTTCGATATGGATTTATCAATTAAGATGTTATGGATAAGAATATAGGGTATGCTAACCCTTCAACATATTCCAAAACTAGGATTGATCATTGTTTCTTCAAGCCTCTTAGTGTGTCTCAACCAAGGCGGATTGGTCTTCTCTAGATATGCCAAATAATTTTTTACTCTCATGTGATGATCATAACTTATTATTAATGATATGGAATTAGATGTAAGAGTAAAATCCTTGACAACAAAATGGATAGTCAAAGTTAGCAGACTTCACAGAACATCTAATATTGATGATTATAAAGTATATTGAACAAATATTGAGCTAGTTGGAAGTTTTCTAGCAGTTTTTGTGTGGGATTTTCTCAAGGTCACTAGTATATTTAAGGATTTGAACAAATATGTTGCAACCTTTCCTCACTACTAATTAGTTGTAACAATCCCTTGTTTAGGATGAATATTTTTGAAGGCCTCAAATAAGGACAAACAATGAATAATTGCCTCTTTGACTCCTTATACAAAGGTGTAGAAAATGGCTATGGGATGGAGGATTTTAGATGAATATCTAAGATCATGGAGATATATATGTCTTCAAAAATATTATGGATAGTATAGTTCCCTATATAATTCCATTTCAATCTTCACTATAGGATAAAAAATTCTCTTTGTAACCCTTCTTTTCCTTGGAGAATTTAGGGTTTGAATTTGAAAATTTGGGCATTGAGATTTTAGCCCAAGTATTTGGTTATATGGGCTAATGGGAGGCCATGTTTATGAAACACCCATTAGATGGCTTAAGTGCAATTGATAACAAAACTAGTCTTTTGGTTATTGGGACTATGTTTAGAGTTCTAGTTACTGGTGTCCTGGTGGGATACCTATTAGATACTAGAGGAATGGTCAAATATCAGAGATAAGTGTAAGTTGTGGTAGGGGATAGTGGTCAAAACCTAGTTAGAAATCCATCTATTTATAGAGATATGCCTCTTGGTTGATGTCCATTAATTGAATTGAGCAAGAGTCATTAAATACAATATTTTTGTTTCCTAGTTCCCTAATGGCCTAATCACACAGATGTCAACTAATAAAGGGAAGCATATTTGTTAGTTGATGATGTATTGACTCCATATATTTATGTGAAGGACAACATTGTAAAGGATTTATGGTGGCATGGTGTTTCACTAACCAAACTATATAGAACAATGAATTAATGAAGATAGAAAATCTCGCATCGATCAAGTGTTAGAGGTAGGATGCAGGGTCCTCCGAGATTCAAATTATATCAAGGTCCATATATGACACTTGTTCCACCAAGCATAAACCTTACTTCCTCAACTCTCACTCAGCAGTATGTCACCTATGAGTAGAGGCCATGGATTCCTTCATTGACTCTAACACTCTAAACTGTACAATTATCAAACTATTACAAACTAATCTCTCTCTATATCACACAAATGCAAATAAATCTTAATTAGTTTAGATCCTTTAGCCACTCCCTCCATACAATTCAAAGAAAGAAGTCTCCTTCTCTATAATGCAATCCCTTTTTCTTTTATACTTATCTCTAGTGCTCTAGTATAGAGTGGATATTAAATTTCAATGTTGAAAAGTTGAAGGAATCTTAGCCATGGATAGTTCTCCTTAATTGTCATATTTTTCATGTACACGTATATTATTTTCCTTACTCATATAATCAATAATCACACACAACTGACTAACATTGGCTCTCTACCTCCCTATTCTTCATTCAATACCAAAACTAAGAACAAGAATGAATGAGAATATCCCTAACAATAGAAAAAATATAATTAAAATATGCATACCCATAATACACAATGTGCCTACCACCAAGTCTCCATAAACACTTTCTAAACTATTTTCAAAACTCAACATGATATAACATAATAATTGATTACACTCCTTTAACTCATCCTCTTATAAAAACTTAACCCTATATAACTTTGTCTTTATTCATCTTACAATAAATTTATTATCTAGTTCCAGAACCATTTCATCATATGCAAACATATATTGATAATCACATATAAAATTAACCTTTATTAAGTAGTTTCACAACCATTTCCTAGTTCCACAACCATGATCTATTTCCACCATTAAAGTTAGCCATTGTTTGCTCACCTTCCCCATTCATGGCAAAACATGCTAAATGGATATGTCTATGGTTAAAAATTTTCAACAATGACCATTCATTGTCAAAGTGGGCAACCATAAGCTATCATAGAAAACTATGGTCAACCATGGCCAAATTTGTCAAACCATGTTCACCCATGGTCAACAGGGTCAAACCATTGTCATCATTCCCAGCCCGAGCTCATGATAGTAAAAAAATCATCAATCATATTCAAACATGGGTGACCAAGGTCAACTATGGTAAACCATTATCAATCATAATCTATCATCACCTAGTTTGATTTGGACAAGCATGGTCATCCATAGTAAACATTATGTTGTCCATATTAAACCCTCATCATCCAGATTTTATATATATTGGGAGATAGTCAATTATAGTCAACCATTGTCTACTAACATTATCCATGCACACTATCCATCATGTACCACAACCAAATTAGTAAATGTGGTAGCTATACACAAATTAGTGATATTTTATGCCATTTATGCACCGATTAGCATATTAAAACATTGTAAGCCATGGGAAAACATGGGAAACCATGGTCTCCCATGGTGAACATTGTCAACCCATGGTCAGCCATAGTCAAAATGCTTATCCATGGTCATCCATTATCAAAATGATCATCATAGTGAACCATGTTCAATTCTGGTCACCATGGTCATCCATGGGAAATCGTTGTCAACTATGGTCTTAATGGTCAACCGTCCCAATTATTATCAAATATTGTCTGCGTGGTCAATTATAGTCAACATGGTCAACCTTAGTCTACCATAATATATAACAATAATCACTCATCAACCATTCTCAACTATGGTTAATAATGAGCAACCATCCAAACATGGAAAACCATAGCCAACCATGTTAGTGGATGGTCAATATTGGACAAATAATGTCAATTATAGTGAGCATGGCCTACATTAGTAATCATGGTCAATCAAGGGAAACCATAATCCTCTTAACTATAATCATATTTCCTTTCAAAGGAGTCAGTTCTGCACACACCACAACCTCCAAGGTCATGAATTGTTATAATTTTGACCTATAAGAATCTTATTCCCACGCATTATACTGTGTCATAGGCTATGAAGTAGTGGGCATAAAAAGCCTAATTCCACCTATGAAATGCCCAAATGGACATTAACTATAACTATTTTCCTTCACATGCCCAGTAAAGAGCATCTTTATCCTTATGTTCAATCAAGGTCAACCATAATCGATCATGGTTAACCATGGTAAACCATAATTAACCAGGATTAACCAATTTAACTATGATTAATTATAATTAACCAAGTTCAATCATTTTAATTATGGTTTGTCATAATTAATCATGGTCGAATATGGTAGTCTCCAGCAACCATAGTAACCATCTTCAACTAGTAATGTATCATTAACATTAAGGCTAATATTACATTCAACATGATCAACATTAATGTAACAATATAATAATGGTTAACATTGATGTGGTATTGTTAGATTGATGTACCAAAAATATATTGTTAGATTAATGGTTTACCATTGTCAACCTTGGTTAACTATGGTAAACCTTGATCAAGCCTCTCCAACCTTGGTCAACCTTTCCAACCAATTTCAAGTATTGCCAACCATTTTCAACCATAGTTAGTGAATCTCAACCATATTCAACCATCACTTACCAATTGCCATGCTTGTTGGCATCAACTACCACAATGACATGAGTAAATATGGTTGATATAGACCTATGGATAGCATTTTCCTCCTTTTAGACTCTAATTAAGATATGAAAATGAAGTCCATATGCACATATCAACTAAATTAACTAACATACAATATAAAAGTAACAGATTGAAATTTTATTTGTCCTAATAGTAAGACTATCGTAAATATTTCACCATCATTTTGTTGCAAATTTGAAAATACTACACCATCAAGGTGTTACAATCTATAAAATTGATATTTGTGCCCTGGGATTTTAACCCATTAAGAATGGGAACAATTCTTGAATTTATAATTCAAAGAATGTATACCTAAAGAGTAGTCCTTTGCAATCACCATTTGCACTGAAACACAGGTGATTGCGACTCCAAAAAAAATTATCCTAATCAGAAAGGACACAATGCTCGAATTTAGAATTCAAAGAATGTATACTTAAAAAGAGTAGTCCTTTCCAATAACCATTTCCACTGACACAGAGGTGGTTGTCACTGCACAAAACATTAGATTTATTTCCAAGCTAGGCATTCAGTCTTTGCGACATTCAGTAAAATTGACATTCAATTTTCATGGAATAGGGGAAACAATACCCAAGAGCGAATTAGAGGTCTTATTAGTGGTAGTTGGAAAAATATCCTCGAGTTTATTTGAAAAAGTATCAACATCAAATTTGGAATTTGGTAAATAATTTTCAAGATCTTAAGTGTTGACTATAGAGTACATAAAATGAATTTCTCAAAATATTTGAATCTATTTAGACATTTGGAGACTATCTAATCAAAATTATACTACCAAATTAATACTAAAACATAAAATTATATACTGGTTAGAAAACTCCATCCTGCTGAAAGAATTAAAAAATGGTAATATATAATATGTAGACATCCAATGGAATTTAATAGGATCATACCAACCCTGGACCTATATAAATATGACACTTGGAAGTTACGATGTATACTTACTCAACAATCTCATTTTCCACTGTTTCAAATTTTGAAAAACTTTTCATCAATATTAAATGGGGCATTCTTACTCTTATAGGTCTGCCTCATGTTGGCGAGAGACAATTGTTCTTTATGGTCCCAAGAGTTCACGGGAATTCATGTGCTCAACCTAACAGATTGACGGTGTCTCGTTTATGGTACAGATAGAGCAATTGAATTTAAGTTGCTTCACTATATCGGCATAAAGATAAATTATGGTGTTTTATATAGGAAAAGCCCTCGGCGTGCAGAAGACGAACTGTATCATGAACGAGTATATGTTACCCAATTTTAGCTGGTGTTTTCTCATCTCTATTTGAGTCTTCTTCTTCATATATCACTTGGAAATATTAAAATGTAAATAGAAGTACAACAAGACTCCATATGTTTTATGTTTTATTCGATTACTATTTGTTAAAAAATCCATATGGGTGGGCAACATCTTGCTTCATTTTTCCAGTGCAAAGCTACTGAAGGAATATAAACTGGCATGTGCAAAAGAACATGGATATGGTTTTATGTCGGATATATAGAGAGGCTGCTTCTTGGAAATCAATCGAACAATTGGCAAAGAAGATCAATCATTTTCAGGTGGTGACAAATATGAAGAAAATTTTTCTAATTCATTTTCTTTTAATGACAATGGCCAATTATCGAATGCAATGCAAGAAACCAGAGTATCTTCATTGCATTATCGAAATCAAAAGGAAATGTGTTCTTTTCATCTAAGTAAAACGAACAATGAAGACAACCTATTTGAATGGGGAATGAGTCATTCCTCTGAGGAGATTAAATCTTCTAAGCAACATGTTGGAAAGGCAGATGAGCTTACACGCAAATTTCACACACAAAAAACATGAGCTGGAGCTCTTCTATTTATTACACAAAAAATGATGATTACAATGAACTCGATGAGGGATATTTATATGTTTCGAACTAGCGACTCGTCTAAATTAACTTGACCTACAACCACACATTAAATCCATTTATCACTTAACTTGACTTGACTCAACACTCAATTAACTAACTCTCTAATATTAGATAGATCTCCATGTGGGAGTTAATTAGATATTTTAACATTCCCCTTAATTAGGACTACTAAACTAAGACATGACTCATGACAACTAAAACATGCCTACTGGTCAATGTCTGAGCTACGCTTACAACACCCAAGTTTCTTCTATGAAACTCAAACACATATTTCGCTAAAAACTTGGTAAATATATCAGCGAATTGATCAGTGGATTTACAAGGCTTCAAGTTAAATTGTCCATTGTTCACAAGTTCTCTAATAAAGTGATATCTAGTATCAATATGCTTTCTCTTTTTTGGAAACACAATATTCTTTGATAGTGCAATTGCTGAGGTGTTTTCACAATATATTCCTTTTGATCCTTGTTGTCTCTACTTGATTCCATCAAATAAACTTCTTAACCACATTGCTTGACATGTTGATGTTGCTACTACATATTCTGCTTCTGCTAATGAAAGTGTCACAATAGGCTGCTTCTTAGATGCCCATGCTATCACACCTGAACCAAGATGGAACACATAACCGTAAGCGCTCTTCCTATCATCCAAATTCCTTGCAAAATCACCATCTATGTATCCAATCAAATCATTCTTCTTTGTGCTTACATATATTATGCCATAATCTCTAGTTCTTGCTTTGTGTCTCATAATTCTTTTTACTGCACTCCAATGTGTGTCTTTTGGAGTCTCCATAAATATGGGAATCAAACTCACTCCTTGCATAATACCCAATCTTATAGTTATGAGTTACATGATGTTTCCAACCAATACTTTGAATGGATTTTGATTGACATCTGATCCTTCATCATCCTTACTTAACTTTGTACCAGTTGTAACTAGTGTAGGGATATGTTTCCAATTTTCAATCCTAAATATTTTCAGAAAATATCTAGCATATTTATTGTTACAAATAAAAATTCCTTTTTTTAGATTTCTCAATTTTTATGCCCAAAAAATATTTCATGAGACCAAGATCTGTGATCTCAAATTATTTCATCATGGTTTCTTTAAATTCATATAACTCAAAATCACATGTATAAATCATGTCATCAACAATAGGAAAACAATCAAAATATGTCCATGCTCATTTAACTTTGGGTACAAGGTAGGCTCAATGTTGCTTCTATAAAATCCATTCTTGATCATGAAGTTAGCATTTCTTTTATACCAAGCTCTAGGCGTTTTCTTGAGTCCATAGAGCACTTTCTTCAATCCGTATATTTTATCTTCTTTACCTTCAATTTCATAACTTGGTGGCTGCTGCACATAAATTTCTTTTTCTAGAATTCCATTCAAGAAGGTTGATTTCACATACAACTGATATACTTTCCACTTGTTCTGAGATGGTGTACTAGAATTTCTCTTACAGTATCTAATCTACCTACCAGAGCAACTCCAAAATATATTCTCGGTTGATGCAAGAATCCTTTTGCTATAATTCTTGCTTTAAATCTATCAATTTCACCTTTCTCATTCAACTTTGTCTTCTACACCCATTTTACACCAATGAGATTTTTGTTCTTTGGAAAATCAAACAAATCCCTTGTATTATTCTTTTCAATAGCTTCAATTTCTTCGTCCATGGGTTGCACCAAATTTTCATCTATGATTACTTCTTCAAACGAAGAACATTGGAATGAAAATGATGAAAAATTTAACTAACATCCAAATCATCATAAATATCTTTCAGACATCTCATCTTTCTCTTACCATTACTTGATTAATCACTTAATTGATTCCTGGGATAATCTCGATCTGTTGATCTGCTTGAAAATCCATGCTTCTCAGAAAATTTTGGAGTCATTGTTGGCTTGTCTTTGTTTGGTGTCTTCACTTGTGATTCTTGTTGCTCCTTGTCTACTACTTCATCTTGTTCCATCAGTGGCACTTGTGCATTAACTATTTTGTCTACAGTCTCATTCCATGACTCTTGTTCTTTGAATACAACATCAAATTTGGTAGACAAAGTTATGATGACCTTTTCAACCATTTTTTGATATTTAATTTATGCACCATGAATTGTTAACTGATTTACAACAGTCATGACTCGGTTAATGAAAGAATTGATGTCCTCTATCTCATTCATCTACAAACTTTCAAAATATTTCCTAGTATTCTCCAACGTAACAATATTGACTTTGGTCATACGTTTATAGCTTGTCACCATGGTCTCCCATTTTGTCTTTTCTCAAGATGTGATCATAATCTTCTAAAACACTTCTCAATCTACTCCCTTCTAGATAAGTTGCAATGCTTGTCCATTCTTCTTTTTGTTTTTCTTCCATATTTTCCTCTCTGCATTAGTGAGAGCTAGTTATTTTTCTTTATTTTTAGGTTCTAAAAACAAAAATTGGATATAATCCCAAACATCATAAACCTACAACGTGGTCACCATATTAGTAGCCCATACATCATAATCCTTCCCTACAAATGATGGAAACTAAAAATAGAAATTTGAGAAAACCATATTTCTTCAAAACTTCTCTTCAATGATTAAAAAACATTATTTTAAACTCCTAAAAAATCCTTAATTATTTTTTATTTCTCTTTTATTATAAATTATTTTTATTAAAAAATTCTGTAATAATAAAAAAAACAAAAAAAAAAAAAAACTTTTTTAATACTCTTTTTAAAAAACTTTATAACTGTTTTTTTAATAAACCCAACTCCTTTCTATTAAGCCCTAGTTTTTGATTTTATGAAAAACTTTTACACGCTGAGCCACCCACGTGACATGCATGAACAAAAAGCTTTAATTAGGCCGATAGGCCTTTCCTTTGAAAGGGACCTTCGTCGTCCCTTTCATTCTCATGTTGACACGTGGCATAAAATTCTCGACCGTGCGATTATAGGGTATTGATCTGAGGGTTAGGCTTCCAGCGAGATGGTTGAGGTAACCACTTCGCCCACAAGCTCCGCGTCCGATGGGCATTCTTGCGATGATGTTAGGGTTGAGGGCGCTCTGCAATAGCGCGATTCTGTGTATGGTGCTCCTGAGCCTCATTCCTTCGCTACACGATTCAATTTTCTTGCTTGCGACGATCTGTAAGGGTTTGCTTGAGACGATCTACAAGGCTTTGCTTTCTCAGAGTCTGGTTTTGAGATATCATCAACAATTTGGTTACTCGGGTAAGTTCATTGTTTTATACATCCTCTTTTAGGTTTTTAACTGATTACTCTATATTTCCTTAATTAATCTGACCTGACCTATTGAATGCTCAGGAATGGTTCTCGTTTATGCTCAGTTCAAAAGCTGGTGCAGGTTTAGTGCCCAGAGCCTCAACACTAGTGGGCATCTTAACCCTGCTTGGAGTAAACCCTCTAGCGTTGTTCTTAATCTAAGTATGTGTATCGACTTGGGGTTTTTTACACAGGTTTTCTTTCTTCCGAGGCATGAGTATTGACTTGGGGTTTTGTACACAAATTTTCTTTCGTCCAGTGTTTCGTTCTGCACACACAGTTTATTTATTATAGGTGATGTTCAGAGTCCTCAGCGTGGTTATTTCTCTGTGGTCTTTGATTGAGAAGGAAATTCTCCAGATTCACCATGCCCTGTTATTTGAGGAAAAACGCCAATATGGTTGAGAGGAAAACCCTCTGTTACTTGTGCACAGAGTCAACCCTCCTGCATTTTTCTTAATCCGAACATGAGTACCAACTTGGGGTTTTGTACACATGTTTTCTTTCAGGGTTTCATTTTGCACACAGGTTATTTATTAGAGGTGAGATTCACAGTCTTCTCTGTTGTACAATTGCTTTATAGATTTTCCTGATGCATCCTCAATACCCTGCTACATTTCTTTGTTAATGGTGTACAAGTATGCATGCACGAAGGTTATCCAGGTTATTTCAGGCTTCCTCTCACTACCCAGCGAATACATATGCTCTTTTGATGTGCCAGGTGTGGTTATTTCTCTGTGGTCTCCGATTGAGAAGGAAATTCTCCAGATTCACTATGTCCTGTTATTTGAGGAAAAACCCCCACAGGTTTGAGAGGAAAACCCTTTATTACTTGTGCATGGAGTCAACCCTCCGACATTTTTCTTAATTCGAACATGAGTACCAACTTGGGTTTTGTACCCAGGTGTTCTGTCGCCCGGGGTTTCATTTTGCACACATGTTATTTATTACAGGTGAGGTTCACAGTCTTCTCTGCTCGTCAACCGCTTTATATATTTTCCTAATGTGTCCTCAATACCCCGCTTACATTTATTTGTTAATGGTGTATAGGTACGCATGCATGAAGGTTATCCGCGTTATTTCAGGCTTTCTTTGACTACGCAGCTAATACAGTTTCTGTTCTGATATGATAGGTGTGGTTATTTCTCTTCTGGCCTCTGATTGAGAAGGAAGTTCTCTTGATATTTTTTCCTGATGCGTCCTCAATACCCCGCTTACATTTATCTGTTAATGGTGTATAGGTATGCATGCATGAAGGTTATCCGGGTTATTTCAGGCTTTCTCTGATTACTCAGCAGGAAATTCTCCAGATTCACAGTGTCCTATTATTAGAGTCAATGTATCCTGTTATTAGAGGAAAAACCCCAACAGGTTTGAGAGGAAAACACTCTGTTACTTGTCAATTAATCAGCTAGCTTTTCAAATATTTAGGAATTAAGAAGGCAGTCTGCTTTTTAAATTGAAGTGGTTGGAGAAATATGTCCCAAGGGACTGTACATAGTGGATTTCCTCTGGCTTGGCTGCCAGTTCCGAGACTTTGACTCTGATCAGTGTTGTGCGTGCTTATTTAAATTCAAGATCTGGATTTTCTAGCTTTAATAATTGTTTAAGGATTTTTTTGTCTTTATCGTTGCTTGTGGCCATTCTAACTCCGTTTCATCCATGTGCCGTTTGAAACAGAAATCTGTAGCATTTCAATATGACAATCACATCAGGTGTCACACTCGCCGATGGGCAACTATTTGTCCGTCACAAGCGAGTTCTCTCAGGCGTTCCGGAAAATGTGCTGCTGACTTCTGCTTCAGGCATAGGCCACGCAGAGGGTGTATTCATCGGAGCTCTGTGTTCGGAGCCTAAGAGTCGCCATGTCGTTCCTCTTGGCACTCTCGAGTAAGTATTTCTGTTCAGTTCAGCGGCAGCCTAAGCAAATCTGAAAAATAGCACTGTGAATTGTTGTGTAACTCAATTTCTGGCATTTTTGCTCTAAATTTTTTGACAAATATATAGTATATTGTTACAGTAATAATATTGATTACTTCCTGGCGGAAATTGTAGGAATGTTAGATTCCTGGCTTGTTTCCGCTTCAAGCTTTGGTGGATGTCCCAAAAAATGGGAAGTTCGGGAAAAGAAATTCCTATAGAGACTCAATTTTTGCTATTGGAAAACAAGGCTGATGAGGAGGGAGAGGAGACAATATACACTGTTTTCTTGCCTCTTGTGGAGGGTTCCTTCAGGGCATGTTTACAAGGAAACGACAATGATGCATTGGAGCTCTGCTTAGAGAGTGGTATGCACCAATCTTCATGCCTCCTTGCATCAAGCTTTCCTGCCTTTATTTTTGTGATATCGTTGCTCAATAATCCAAACCGTTATGTATAACATCTGGATGCACCATCTAGGGGATCTTGCTGTGGAAGAATTGTCCTTTACACATTCGCTGCTTATTAATGCTGGAACAGACCCTTTTAAAGTGATTACAGATGGAATAAAGTGAGTCTCAAGCTATTGCTTATTAGCTAATCTATGAAAATTTGATGTTTGATCATGAAGCTTAAGCTTTGCTTTCCCTTATTAAGACAATCACTGAATAAAATATTATCGACAATGTGATTTCTCAATATTTCAAGTCTGTGGAACTTCACTTGCAGACATTCCGTCACAGAGAGGAGAAAAAGCTCTGGCCGATATTTCATTTATGTTGATCACATCATTTTTGTCACTTTCATACGCATACTGTTATGATTTTTAAAACACACTTTTTATTAAATATATTGTCATCAATTCGATTATTTTGTCGAAAATTATTCAGG